>LUCH01000833.1:83494-169991 GCA_013368495.1 Paragonimus heterotremus | reverse complement strand
TGTTTCCTTATGTCTTCCTCCTGTAGGCTTTTTTTCGCGTCTTCCAGCTCCGGATTGCCCTTTTAATTAAATGACCTCCCCAAATCTATAGGTTCTTACCTGAGTCAAATATCTATCTATTGCAGTGAAAAATGCCATTCTTAGATTATTCGTTATCATTATTCACCCACAGCAGAAGTCCCGTGATAATGTGCCATTCACCGAAGTTTCTCACCTTTGGTTGGTCACTAGAGTAGAAAAGACAGGCCAACACCTGGCCCACTCTTGGCCAACTTGGCCGAGTCGGCCACGTCTTTACTGGGACAGATGACGCAGTTTAGCAAACGCAACTCGTGCCTTTATAATTCCTGCTACTACAACTGCTACTGCTAATATTGCTGGGTCTGGCTGTCACGGCCAAAATGTGAACTCGATGACTTTACACATTTTCATGTTCGCTAAACAGCACCGTACAATATGCGGCCACATTTTTATTTGAGTTTGGTGATCGTTAGCTGTTTACACATTACTCAGGAACAGTTCAATTGAAACAAGATTAAGGTTCGTAGCGCTTTTCCCATCTTTTACGAAGTGATATTACTCCATGCTTGCTGTTCGGCAGACCTAGGAATAAACGTTTGCACTTATATCACTCTCTTTGAGCGAGCACCAGCGGCAAATTGGTACAAAAACATCGGGTCTGAAAGATGTACTGTTCGTATCAGCCACAAAATAGCCTTGCTCTTCATAATGCCATATACCACAGGCGTGATATCCGTGTAAGAAGCGTTTGGAAAGCTTGTATTTCTCTCCCCGTCTTCATCTTCATTCACAATCTAAAGTTTTCTTTGTCAGGAGACAGTGTCATCAGAATAACGTAGTCAGCTCATCAGATTCGGCTGACGAAATATTTCATCGAGACACGGGCATACACGTTTTTTTCGGTTGAACCCATCAGGATGAGGCGTGAAGGTGCGCATGGGTTTAGTGCTAGTCTCATGCACTAATCAAAGTCTAACGGCTATAGAATTGACCCTGTTCGACCATTTAATCACGAAGTGTCCTAGACAACCGGACACTGGTTTAACTTGTAAATGAGCATATTCAGCAACTAATTCATGGCATATATTTGCATGCACCCCAATCTTTTGTCGATCTTGAAATAGGCATTACAGTCTGTTTTTCCACAGTCGTGTTCGTTCAGACTGCGCGCAAGTAGACTGGGTTAAACCGCACAACGGGGACCCGGGAATGGTATTCAAGCTGGGATAAGACGTTTGGCAGAGCAGAGGCTGGTTACATCACTTTTATCGGTTTGCGTTTTCACTCACCAAAGCGCGCGCTGTTTCAAGAACCTCACACTCGCCGGAAGTGTCACTTCGAGCAACTTCGAATCAGCCAAAGCCCTGGACTTGTGTTGCTCCGCGATCTTCAGCCCAACTTGAGTGGTCGCTGCTTTACACCTCCCCCCAAACAACGTATTATTGCACGCAACTATCCTCTGCTTTTCCAGCATCGCTAGACCGAAGTCTATGAACCTCACCAAGCCTCCAGAAGCTTGTAGAGTTATCATCATTTTGTACTTCATTTCACTAACGTTGCGTAACTGCTGCATCAGACCACATTGTACATTTTTGTTTGACGAGTGAAAACAACAACGTGTAGTGGACTGATCAGTTAACTAATAAAGATGACCAAAAATATGGTAATATCACGGAAAAGTTGTAACGGTGACGAATAGGGTCAAAGGTAGACGTACGGATTAAACGGAAAACGTATCGGTAAAAACAAAAACGACTCAGTGATACGCCCAGGTCCGTTAGGTTGAATAGAACACCATAAGAAAGAAAAAGGACAGCGCCAGAGATGAGATCTGTTGGACGACTGATAGATAATTCTGCAAACGACGTGATACGATAAAATTTGAGCGTCGATAGATCAACTAAGATGCGGTGCTAAAATATCTCACCGCGCAACTATCCAGAGTTCACACGAATGAAGAAGACGGAGATGACGCGCGGTACCCACCGTTTATTAGTGTTGGTGATTCAGTTCAAAAAATTGATTTCTGATGACTTCGAACAAGCGTACAACGGAGGATAACAAAACAATGTGTACTAAAATGTATAAGCATGAATTATGAAATATAACTGACTTGTGGACACTACAAACGCAACACGTTTTCGAATAAACTCGGTTATACGCGCTTGCTGGTTCTTTCTTCGACGCCGGTGGTTGCCATCCAGTTTAAGCATCCTATTTAATGGAGTAACATTCCGTTCTGTTACTTCGCATCCTCAGCTACGCCTGGAACAACCCGAATACTTTTCAGCGTCATTGGACGCCATATGAACAATGTAAATCTTTGGTGAGCCCAGTCGTTGACATCGCTCGTTATTGTTGCATCGAGAATTATTGTAGCCCACCTATCTGTTCCACTACAAATTAGTGAGCCCGGCTTGACAGTTTATTTCACCTACGCTATTTTTGATATTTTATTATTTTGACATTTCTCAGTGCAGTGTTGAAGTTGACAATTATTTCATAGAGGCATCCATCACTATTCGACTTTCCAGTTTTTGTATTTCTGGTCCCCGATTGTGGTTCGGTCAGGCCTAAGCTATATTCAGGACTCACAGAGTTAAGTCACAACCAATGATGTATTCATACGTAGTTCAATCTATCCCAGCTGAGATTGCTGAGTGCGTTTGTGACCTTATTAATGAAATGCCATCTGAATGCCAATACGGCACGTTAAAAGAAGCCTTGACAAATAGAATTGGACTGTCAGAGCAAACTGAAGTAGGAGATAATGAAAACTATGCAAGCACATCGAGTCCCGCCTGAGTCCAACAAGTTCAACAATATAAGCAAAGTGATGTATGCTTCTCAAAGCATCTGTGAGAAGCGCGCTAAATGACCTCGATCACTGTAAATAACTGCAGGCGATAAAACGCAATAAATAATTATGTAATGGGACAAATGTAAAATCCGTCGGCTAAGGAGGTGTGATCAAGGAAAAAGGAATTGCAGTTTGCGGAATTTTACGCACGCACCAGAGAATAGTATAATTCGCTTTTTCTACAGATTCAGCCCAAAAGTTGTGATGCTATGTCAATTTACCTTTTACACGGTTACGGTTGTGTCGGTGTTTCAACTAGTTCATCGTCCGTGGAACAATGGGTCCAAATGCATCGTCAGAGGATTTTGCCATTACCTGACATAAACAGCATCAGAAAGATTTAGTAATGAATCGCATTGAACGTGGGGAGACGGAAAGCGCTAAAATATGGCAAACAGTTCGGCGGACTCTAGTGCAGGACCTCGTCAATCGATAGAAGACGTCTGACAGTTGAAAACGTCGCAAGTTGTTCGGTCGGTACGAGGTAATGTGATGCTAGTTCCGAGGTTCATTAACCCAAGGTCTCCCCAGCCTTAAATTAACGTGGATCGGAAGCCACAGTGAGAGGACCGTGGATCCGCAAACAAACTTTATTTATCTATTTACTCACTGTTCACAAGCGGACTTCAATGCAACGACAAGGGGTTAGGGAACTGGACGTGAGAGAACCTTGAGCACAACCGCACGGTTGCCGCCAAAGAAGAAAAATATCGACGGAAATTCCAGTCGACTTTCAGAATTCAAAGAATCGTCAGACTGGTTGATCGGCGTTTTCGACGATAGTAGCTTAAACATTGTTATCTTAGTGAATGTAGCCTACAATGGTAGAGATGGTGCGGATTCATTATACAGCTGCGAGCAAAACTGCGATACCTACACCAATACACTAACTTATATGGTAGTGGTTTGTAGTAAATTTACATTCACAGGGTAATTTGAACTGGGGCAGTGATACTGGCAGTGCAACTCTCACGTCGCAGGGAGTTTAGAATTTTGGGGGAGTCGAAGGTGATTTCTTTACGGAGGACTTTAGTGTCCTTTCGTCACGGAAGATTTTCTCGCACAGCGGATGTTTGTCGGAAGAGGAAAAAGAAAGCAATTTTATGTCTATGCACATCTGCTGTCGCACTTTTTTGAACTATTCCAGCTATCCCTGGAATCCAGTGAGAGACCGCCTCATCTGCAGTTCTCCGTCATATGTCCATTGTGGAAGAGCGGAAGCCATATGAATCCGTCGGAAGACTTTCCATTCACATTCCTTCCTACCACGTTGAAAGTGATGAACAATCTAACAAATGAAGCGATTAGCACTATTCTGGATATAAACAGATGTTGGCATCATTCGCAGTACATTTCGCGACACAACCATTCACGTATCACCAAATTTAGCCTTGTCGTGGATGAATGGACACAAGCAAGTCAATGTCGATCCGACAGTCGATGTCATCTAAGTAGCCTTATACACATTTTTTAGGTAGTTCTTCGTTCACGCCCCTTTCGCAAACGTTATCACTTTAGGTTCAGTTACTTACTTCTTACCAACACTTATGCGTTCCTGTGAATAACGCATTATAAACATCACACACGACTACGTCCGACCTCTCTCGATGTTTCTTTCCAGTTCCTCCTCTCTTTGTACTTTTTACGATCTACCGTCTACCTCTTCTACATACTAGCGGTCTTCTATAGGCGGAGGACATCAAAAACTGGCATTACCTCAATTCTACTTAGGATCCCGCAAGTTTGAAAGCAGATCCCGAGGCCTCTCATGCATTGTTTGTGTGGTGTGCTCCCATTCAAATTATTCACGTGTTTAGTCCTTCATTTTTAGAGCTAAGTTCATCACACCGAACACCTTGATGGCACACCCACCGTCGAAGTTATCAGCTAGAAATATCTGGGTTCTGTGATTTCGGGCAGAACTCTCCTGACCTTACTATTGTCGTCCCTGTCAGGTTAAGTTTAGGAATGTCACTGGGCCTATTGACCACACGTCGTGAGTGCTTCTTTCACAAGAACGCGACCTTTGAAGCTTGCGTGTATATCCATGTGAAGATACGCACTCCCTACAGGCTTTCGAGCGGAGGGCCACGAAGCTCAGCAGCGATATGTCCTCCCTTTCCCACACTTGACGTATACTCTGACAAACTCATAATATAGTGCGCAATTAGTGTATACTTCCCATCAATCGCCTTTCATTTGTACTGTTTCTCGGTCTTGGGCTCATAATGGTTCTTACGGAACTTGCACTTTCAGAAATATAGGAGGGATATTATATAATACGACGTTTTCGTTAGACCCTTTGTCTTTAATTGTTGGAATCATTCCCAACAGAGGTGAATCAGGAAGCCACAGTCAGGAAAACTTCAAACCGTTTACTTGAAAATTGGCTGAAAAAGATAGTTATCATTTGTGTCTTATAAAGGAGCACCAGTGGTGATGAGGATTCAAACAGAACAAACCAGGAAGAACGTAGAAAACTCACCGAAATGTAGCTCTCGGAAGGCCGAATTACTTTTTGGAACAGCAGTTTCGTGGGTTTCAAACAAACCATACTTCCAAAAACAAACATAATAATGATCAAGAAGTCAGCCGAAAAAGACGTTTCTTTTTTAAAAAAAAAGCGTATTATGCGCTGTGTACGAACAGTTGTATACTCGAGCGGAGTTGAATCGCACCTGAATCGACACCTTCGGAGAGAACACAAATGCAAGTAATGCGCGCATAAACCACATTAGTGTCAGATGTTCTGAAAAATTTTCGCCTTATTGGATCCCTACAAGTCAACCCTAGGAATATGAAGTCGATTGATTGTGGATATCTAGCGTAGAATAATTTACCCTTAGGGTTTTTTTACATTTGATTTTCAGAGAAAGACGAGATAGGTTATTGCTCTCTAGGTTGCTGTTCTTCACCTATCTTGTTGGTGTTTGCACTTTAAGTCAATCTGTCCGACGAATGTGAAATGATGAACTTCCATGTACGGATAACCATCCCTATCTACAAAACGTTTGAGCCCACTACTGAGCCAGCTTTTCACTCACCATCCCATGCACCGCGGTGTCCATTCGCTGCCTACCAAATGATGACACGGAACCACACTTAAAGCCCAGATCAGTGAGTTCCAACTTCATCACGCAGATCTGCTGAATATCCATTGGATCAAATAAGCTTTGTCTCATTCACGGTTTGAAGTTGAAGAGGAGTTGTTTTTTCCGTTTTTTGTTTCATATTAATCTGCATGAGTCTATTTTTTGCCACAATGAAGCTTTTTATTCTTCCACAGTGAGTGTTTTGTGTTGACATACTGGAATATCTGTTTTTGTGTGGCGTAACACGAGTTGCTGTTGAGGCAGCCGACTTTACCAGCCCCGGCCACCGCAAGTCGCTCACAGCAGTTAATGGTCAAGCTGTCCACCTGTTTCATGTTCTGAGTGGCCAGCAGGCAGGTTCGTACGTCGTGATGCTTCCGCTGTTGTGCGCGGTTTCATAATTTCTGTCTCCGTGTCTCTTTGAGGCTCCACCACGAACTGACTGCATCAAAACTGGACTGTATCCACTCTGATTATAATAGCTTCAGATACTCCTTGCAGCTATTCGCCTGTTGGATGGAAATAACAAGCACTTTGCCGACTACTATTAGTGCTCCAATGTGCAAAAGTGTGAAGGCCCACCAGGATCCTTTGAAATTAGTGTGCATCGCCAAACTCACGGTATGTTAGTTTCACTATGATACGATGCAGTCAGCTAAAATATTTATACGTCAGTCATGACTGGTATCCATTTCCCACCGGGTTCGATGGACGCTGGCTTTTTCCACAAACTAGACAAACCAGTAGCCAGTTGGACTGCGTGATAACACATGGCTTCGCAGAACGGTTTGGTTTGGCTCTTCAGTTACACCATAAGCAAGATGGCGTCCTTTTGCTTGCCCTTGATGTATAGATGCAAGTAGGGCCGGTTTGCTCCATTTCTGCTTCCCGTGTGGCACAGAAGCCTTGTTCAGCACATGCAAACCGACCAAGACGGATACGGGCGATTTTCGCAATCGTACTGAAAACTGAAGACAACACAGGAAGCCTTTAAACCGCGTTCCTCAGGCGACATCTCAACCTTCCCCGATGTTATGGAGGGATTCTGTTATAGTAACAGTGAGATGTGGTGGAAGAAAAATACACACAGTGCCCAGCTGTATTACTGACTACACTGTGTTGGTTACTGTAAACACACTTAAAAAATCAAGTGATACGTGAAAGAGTATTGCTCCTGGAATATGACTTAGGTAATTCATCTGTAATGTAAACATGAATTCTGCTAAATTCAGCAGAATTGACTGCTATGAGTCTTCAACGTTTAACTTCTCAGTGGGAAATACAGAACTACTATTAAGAGTGCGGTGGCTCGTTTCAACTGAATTTCGTTCGCCTATGAAGTGATCGAAGTGTGCCAGGTAAGCCAGAAAAGACAGCATTGGCATGGGAACCGCCCTAATGTATGAGATGACATGTTTTATAAAGTGAGAGTAGTTCTAGAATGTCAAGAACGAGCTTCATCTTACGTGGAGTTGGGACTCTCTGTACAATGAATGCGCTGCACTTGGACTTTTAATAATTAATGTCTGACTAACGAGAACCTTGCTTTTAATGACTACACTGCGGAATCAACCAGATATAACACACTCCTTGTTACCCAGCCTTTTTCTCCAGCATGCGTGCAACTTTAGCGGGAAAAACAAACGTACTACAACAATCCTCGGTACAAAATAGCAAATGAGGTCAAGGACTGGACTCACCAAGAATGAACAACTTTCATGAAATATACAGTGGTATTTTGTAAGTATTTGGAATGCTCCAAGCGTAGCTGACAGTGCGAAACGCTGGAGCTGAAATTTAAACCAACAGTGGAATGTTCCAGCTGGCTGCCACTCACCAACTGTTAGAGGAAAAATTAACACGTGCACGTAGCAGAGTTTTACCCAAAAGTGTTCTGTCTATTTTTTACCAATTCAAATAAAGGTGTACAGTGCAGTCTGATGCAGTAGTTACGCCAGATTAGCATAATGAACTATATAACTGTGCAAACAAAACACAGCCATCTGAGTTATTCAACAGTTACTTTGATTTCAAAAAAACTGTCGTCACAGCCTTTCGAAAACACAGGCCTGTCTAGCGAATTCTTATCAACACACACAGAATTCAGTTTCTCAGTAGATTGCATGACAAGATGTGCATTCTATGGCCACCAAATGTCAACATCACCCATAAACAGCAGTAGCAGAGAGGCAATCAAAAACCAATGAACATTGAGGAAGGTAACGAACAAAAGTGCAACAAGGATAGAAACGTGGGCACAACGGCGAAGTGAACATGGCAACAGAACTCACAC
Source organism: Paragonimus heterotremus (assembly GCA_013368495.1). Taxonomy (NCBI): domain Eukaryota; kingdom Metazoa; phylum Platyhelminthes; class Trematoda; order Plagiorchiida; family Troglotrematidae; genus Paragonimus; species Paragonimus heterotremus. The sequence goes on along the minus strand of LUCH01000833.1, from coordinate 161,725 downwards.
TTGACGAGAGACCACTCTACCCACACATGGAGGTTACCTTGCACAAGAAGTGCTGGGTTTTCCTGGTCAAAACCGAGTGTTTGACTCGATCAGTCAGCTAAGTAATGTCAAGATAAAGGACACTAATGTCAGTATTTTTGTACTTTGGTTGCATCCATAGGTTACCGGCTATCAGTAGAATGGTCGTGCAAGAATGACAGTTTATAAGCCCTTGTTGCAAACCGGTGGAGTCGCTAGAATCTAAGTACTCATGAAGCGAATCAGGTGCAGACATCTCAAATACTTTAGACAAACAGAACAACATTACAATTGTCCATTAACCATAAGGTTGATTTCGAGTCGCTCATTGCAACGCTTCCTTTAGGAGTCCGTCACGTCCGAAACAGCATCAAACGAATTATCCAAAATGCTGAAGCTGTTCAGCAAAGCCGGAAGCTACAAATGTCTGTGTAGAAGCGATCCCTTGAAAGTTCTGTAAAAGACAGGCGCAGCTCGTGTATCGAGGGTCAAGGGACCAGTGAAGCATATGACTCCCGAAATCTTTTGTTTTCTGCTTCTTTGGCGAAACTAAGGGAGGATGATTAACAGAATATGCGACTAACTGTTGCCTTTTATGCTGCAAATCTCAGCTTTTAATAAGCGCATAACCCACTCTTCAATCACCTCGAAAGCTGCGTTAACCTGAGTGTCCATCTCCGGGCGCACACTCGTGAAAGACAAGGGGTAGATAGGTTAAATGTCAGTTTCCAAAGTTAAACGAATAGCAAAGAAGTACGGCTCACAAAGATGACCCGAAGCTGTTGCAACAGGAAATGAAATAATCGAAATAGAAATGAAGAGAAGAATGTTTACGTAGAGACTGGAAACCAGGGATACTGTGGGTTCCACACGAACTAAAAATAGATAGGCCAACGTACCCATCACTAGTAAGACCGGCAAATCCAACAATACAAACAGGCGATTACGGCGGCTACTTGTACGCCTCAAATAAAAATTCATGTGAAACTACTGAACAGCAGATATCGACTCATGCAATCTGTTAACCCTAAAAAATAGTCGGACCCAATCCAACTTCAACAGAAAGTGACAGGGATAATTATGACCTACATCTAGGGCCTCAGTAGAGAAACAACACACCGCCGGAATACGTCCTCATTTACATGGTTATGGGATAGTCGTAAAACAAGGATATAGAGGGTCCAATCAACAGTAAAGGGATATGGGAGCACTGATCAGGAGTGACGTAGAAAATAATAACAAAATGTCATGAACGTTGAAAGGGGGTTGCAGATTAGAAGCCGATGTATAATTGAAAGTTACAATAGAAGAACAAATATTTGGTTCTATTATTGTAACAGAGGCAGATTGGAGGTAAATGTGTTCTTCCCCCATGATTACAAGCACACGTCCCAACCAAAGACTAAAGAAAAACGATAGATAAGAAATGTTTAGAGAAACTATGGTGAACTTCAGTTGGTCGAATGGCACCAGGTCTGTTGATTTGCGTTACACAGCCAACGTGCACTCATCGACACAACTCCAAATTGGCAGTCCACTTAGGCAGGCTTCAAGCAAACTTTGTACAAAAGCAGTCAAAATTTATCTGTGGCTGAAGTCCCAATTGTTTTATCACAAAGAACCCTGTGGTATCAAACTACGCGTGCAGGGTAAGCAAAAAGTCGTTCAATAAAGCACGATCTTCACTGTTCAACTCGCACCTTATCACATCATACGCGCGCTTGCGTTTATGGACTGGAATTTTAGGTCACAAGGCAGTGGCGGTTTCCAATAACACGTTGCGTGCACTTCTGCCTGATTTGTATGTTTGGCAAACTCTTTATATTGTGAGCTTTTGATCTCTATTTCTTTTCCTTTAATCCGATCTTATTGAGTAATAGCTCTTGCGGTCGCTCGTGTTGTCCTCAATCCATTCTCTAACGGGCTTGAACATACTTAACCGCCCCGTTGAGGTATTGAACCGAATATTGAAGCAGTCGCACCTCTGATTTGTTCACCAGTCACACTCGTCCCTGCTTCAAGATGCATGCCAGGTTACCAGATGTACACCGTTTATCCATCGCTGACGAGGATCCTGAATGATTTACAAGTTCGTATTCCTACGATATACAACGATTAATGGTCCGTTCTATCCTATTTTAAGCTCACTTGCGACGAGGTCGTACGCTCCTGGTCGACCGTAGTCTCTTGCTTTTACTTGACCCCCGTTCTGTAACGGGTGCCACTGATATGTTGTGCATCGGTCATGCCTCCGTTGATTTCGGCGCTGCGTCCCTGGCATCTATTTAGGCGCACGGTGTTGCAGATGTCGTAGTTCTCGTAGTAACAACTGTCCCTCCCTGTTTCCGGATACGCGGACATCGAAAATATCTTTGGCTGCCTCCCGAATGTAAGCTCAGATGGTAACCTCTGATTTGTTGCATGGTTCGTCGTGCGGTTTGCAAACAAACTCCTTCTTTCCGGTCATTGCCTCCAATTTTCAGCCACTCTCTTGTTGTAGGGCTGAACCACCCTGTCAACCCGTTCGCTTATGGATGATACGGCGACGTTCTCAGGCGCTTAATATCTTAGTTCTTCGAGACCTCCTGGAACAGCCACCACTCAAATCACAGGGCTCGATCCGTGAGGATCCTGTGTGATACTCCAAAGCGAGCCAGCGAATTGTTCATAAGAACACGTACAACCGTTCCGCTCGTTTGACCTGAAGTAGAAATGGTTTCCAACAACCACGTGAAATGGTCGATCACTGGAACCATATGGCGATTTCCACGTGGGCGTGTTCGGAGTGGACCACAAATATCTATGCCCCATGTGTGCGTGTATTGCTCTGTTATGAAGAAGGAAATCGGCGCTATCATCGTCACAGTTTCTCGATTCTGACGACAGTTTGGACAGGCTCGAATAAAACCGGCCACGTCCTTCCATATCGCTGGTCAGAATACCTTCTGCTGCAGTAGAGCGAACACGCACCCTGTCCCCATGTGAACATCTACGTATGCCCGTCTCATTACGCGTCCTGTTTGATCCACTGGAATAAATAGCAGGCTTCGCGATCGCAGCTCATCTTGCGCCTTCAAAGTAAATGCGAGTTGACCGTTCTCTAAATGTAGCCGGTCCCGAAGTTGAATCCGCTAATTCAGGTCTCAAGTCAACGACTAAGATTTCCCTCCTGCCACTGAATTTTTACATATTTCGCGTATTCGAAGATCCTTCTGTCGGCCGGCCAATGTCCATTTTAAAACATTGAGTCCTGTTAGTACATTTAGCCAGAACAGAGAGAAGACATATCACGAGATTCGAATAGCACCATGAGTTAATTAGAAGTGAAAAGGTGTTTTGGCGAACAGTCTGTTTTAGGTTATTCATCATCAGGCCAATTACACATTTTATATCATCACGGTTGTCAACCGATCAAAATCAAATGTAATGTAATTGGCCCGATGATGAATGACCGGAAACAGACTGTTCGCCAAAACACCTTTTCACTTCTAATGAACTCATTGGTTATTCGAATCGTTGAAACGATCCGAGGATCCCAAGGTGCCCAAACAGCTGAGCGACTACTTGAAATACAGCACGAAACTTGGACTGGCGGAAGTTCATAGTCGGTTCCTTACCGAGTGTGTTGCCGCGAGACAATATCCAAGAAACTTCTGGAGGGTTTTGTAACCAAATGGCATTTAACCAGCGGGAATCACGTTGAAACGGCGTGCACTGAATGTACTGGAAACGACTTCTGCAAGGATCGACGAACTGACAAGAAATGTAAACCAACGAGTCATTGTGGTAGAATCACTGACGACTGAAGAGCGTGTTCAATTCGACGAATATGTTCAACGCCTTGTCTGGAGGCAAGCGAGTTTGAAGGTTAACAAATTAAAAAGCAGCTTGACTTCTGCAACTATGGTATCAGATTTCCAGAGCGATCCAGAAAGATACGTCCAAAGTTTTACTACGATGCACCTATCAAAACCGTTGCTAGAAGTTTCATCATTCGGTCCTAGGATTTGCTGTCCCAGAAATAAGACGAGGCAACCTGATTTAGAGGGTTAAGTTCGAGAATTTATACAGTAGAGTAAAATCACTTGTTCCATCATCAGAGCTTAATGCGGAACACTTCAAAAATACCTTAGTTAACACGTCCTATCAGTACCTCAACGCTAGACGGCGCTTAAGCAGTATTCTGAAGAAACGCCATATTCAAGAGCTGAACGATTTGAGAAAAGAAAGTGACATTCTGTTGTCGAAGCCTGACAAAGGTGCAGGAATTATTTTGACGGACAGATCGACTTACCTGCAGAAAAAGACTGATATCATTAGTGATTTGTCTAAACTTAGTAACCTGCTAAACGAAAAAGATAGGATCAATACGATCGAGAAAAACATTTCTAGAACTGCAAGGGACCTCAAACAACAGGGTTTGGTAGACTCCGCGACATTTGAGCGAATTCGACCAAGTGGACCCATAATACCCAAACTGTATGGTTTATCGAAGGTTTACAAGGAGAGATGGCCATTACGCCCGATTCCTGATATGTGTAATTCTCCATACCATTCAATGACACAGTGGCTAACAGAGTTGTAAGAACCCATTCGGAAGGACATTGCAGTGCATTCACTAAAAGATACGTTTCAATTCGTCGATTCTACCAGGTTGTTGAATGTGGAAAACAAGATGGTGTTTCCCCTTGATGTTTGCTCTCTGTTCACGAATGTCCCACTTGTGGAAACCGTTGACTACCTCTGTGAGCGTATTCGTTCCGAAGATTTAAATGTGGGCTTACTCGTGGACACGCTCAAGAAGCTGATATTAACGTGCACACAGAATGTACAATTTCAGATTGGTGGGAAGAGGTATCGTCAGAAGGACGGCGTTGCAATGGAGTCACTTTTAGGCCCACTGTTAGCAGATGTCTTCATGGCAATGTTAGAAAGGACTACGTTTCGTGGGTTCATTGACAATAGCACTCTCTACAAGAGGTTCGTAGACGATATCATCGGTATAGTTGACGAAGCTATGGATCTGGATATCCTATTTGCTGAGGCGAACACAGCACGCCCTAATCTCAACTTTACACTTGAGGCCGAGAAAGATGGACGAATGTTCTCTTTGGACGTGGCATTGGGTCGTCGCATAGACAGTTCACTTCGGAGGAGTATTCACAGGAATGTGACTTAGAATGGCCAGTATACTCATTTTCTCAGTTACCTACCTCTGGAATAGAAGAGAAACCTCGTTGTTAGTCTAATATACAAAGTTATGAGGATATACATTGTTGACATGAATGATGCAGAAATGGTGTTTTTAAGGCTGATAATCGCAGAGAACGCCTATCCTGTAAACTTCTTAGGTAGACATATGAAGCTGACAGAAGCGAAAGCTAAACTCCCATCTGCAGAAAAGGAGTTGGTTTATAAGACGCTAGAATACAAAGGCGAGACGTTGGCTGAACTGATGGGTCACAGAATAAGTAACGCAATTAAAAAGATATACAGTGCGGCACAACTACAATTCTTGTTCATATCCGACCCGGTAGTTCACGTACAACTCAAAGATACGTTGCTTAAATGTGTAACCTCATTTTGTGTTTACTCTTTCACATGCTGCTGTGGAGCAGGTTACGTCGGTCGCACAACCAGGCGCCTTTCACAGAGAATACGTTAGCACCACCACACATGTCTGACTGAGGGGGAGGTGAAGTCGACTTCGAGTGCAATTCTGACGCACCTTGTTGACTCAAGACACCAAGTCTCACCAGAAGTAGCTTTCCAGCCCATTTACCACTCGCCCAATCGTCAGCCCAGAGGAGTCAAATTTCGTATTCTGGCCACCGCGGAAGCGATCGGAATTCGGTTGCGCAATCCACCGTTATGCGCTCAGAAGAAATTTGTACAGACCCTACGGTTACCATGACCGCCCGTTACTGACTGGACATCTCCAGGGCTCAATTGTGTCACCTAATTGACCTCCAATTCACAACCGCGTGATGTAACTATGTAACTAATTGCCTTTGATTTTGCTCACTTGACAACCATGATGATATAAAATGTTGTGTAATTGGCCCGATGATGAATAACCGAAAACAGACTGTTCGCCAAAACACCTTTTCACTTATAATATCAAGAGATGTTAACAGTTCAATTTACTCTCATCAGTCGCCAGCGTAAAACTAGCAAATTTTATACAAACTGGGTATAGCAATAACAACTGAACGAGCCAACCACATAGTTCTGACCTTTCACGCGCTAATAGTTCAGTCAATTCCACGGCAAGGAGATTAATTGCGTCAGCGCCTTCTCTGCACACAAAACTGGCCAAAGTTGTTTGATTAGCATTGCGTCGCTAATCGCTGACAGTTTCGGATCGCGATTATGTAGCAATATATTGAACCATTTAACAGGGTCAACTAGGTGACCGGTATCTAAGATGTGTTTGGCGATCGATGACGCCGGGGTTTTCGAGTTTGTTACAGTCAGTAGGTCATTTTTTGGCATTGCAGTTGATAACCACTTAGGAATGTGCTCCGCCATACGCTGATGTAAACGCCGATCTATCCTGCCTATGGAGACATCATTGCAACTGCAACTGAACTGGTATATTGCGTGGGAGACAGACTGATCGGTTAAATGTGTACCACCGCTATGAAGAGCCAAACACCTAGTGCTTGGCAGGATGCGTAGTTGGGCAGCTTGGTATGTGCGTTGCAACGCTGACATCAATTTGTGACTAATGTTGTTGGTCAAGTGGTCACCTTTGAATTGAATTTGCAGAAATATGTTCTTTTTCTGCGCATTGCAGCTGACCACTTTTGGTTCTTTCATCTTACTGTGGATATCCACAAACTTTTCAAGGTAGCCGTTATCCACCAGTGCTTCCCTAATGAACTCTTCTTCTTTCTCCAATCGACTTGCAGTGTAAATCATTCTGGCCCTGTGGAGTAACATTCTCACTAGCCCTCGTTTAGAAGCAATTAGTGCGAAACCGGAGAACTACAAATATTGTCCACTCCAAACAGATCATTGCAATGTACCGTCTTGACCTCTGGTTATAAGAATGTCTAAGAACGGGAAGCAATTATTAACTTCCACTTCATAGGTTTGAGTGAAGGGAGTTCAAATAGTTATTAAAAAAAGCATATTCGTCAGTAAAAACCAAAATGTCGTCCACGTAACGTTTGTAAACCAGGACTCTCGAAATCCTTTCTTGAAATTGCCTTTCAAGCATTCGCAAAAATACACTAGCCAGTATAGGACTCAATGGGCTACCCATGGCTACACTATCAATCTGTCTATAGTTAACACCTTCGAACTCAAACGAAATGTTTTTTGTACAAGCAAAAGTGTTTTCCTTAAGATCTAATGAAATACCTACATTTACATTCTGACTAAAAATAAAGTTACGTAAATATTCGACAGTTTCACACAGCGGTCCGTTAGTAAATAAAGAGTCTACGTCGACCGAGTACATCATCTGTGGACTTACTGAAGTGTTCTCCAAAATCTCCGCTAGCCCAAAGGAACTACGGACACAATTGGAGGATAACAATTCACGAACTGGTTTAAGGATGTCCACTGAACATCGCGCCAGCTTGTGGTATGCCGAGTTGTTCATAGATAATATCGGTCGTAGTGGGATACCAGTCTTATGGGTTTTTGGCGAAACTCTCATCCTCAGTGTCTGCGTGCATGTGAGTTTCAGGTTCTTATAGTGAACCTCAGAAATATATCTATGCAGCATCAATACTTGTAGTTTCTTTGAGATCTGTTTTCCAATCGGGAAGTTGTTACCAAGCCTGGCATCAAGTTGGAATTTCCGTGTGGTAGGTTAGTTCAGTTGTTGTTATAATAAGCAGTTTGTATAAAATTTGCAGGTTTTACGTTGGCGAGTGATGAGAGTAAATCAAGATATTAACGATATCTCTTTGTCGGCGACCAGTAGTCCGTTCACAGTTATGGCTTGGCTTTAGGTCTATCGAATCGTTCGTCCGTGTAAAGAATCCGTTCCGGTCAACCGCATTAGGGAATAGATAAGCGGACTCATCAACACACTGCCTGATGGTTGGAAAAGGGCATTCTGGTAGGGGTTCTTCAGCAACCCTACCTACTCAGCGTTGTTCCTTCGTTCACTCCCGATAGAATTCCTTGACACCACCACTAACAGGCAACTTGTTTTTCCCCAGATCTACGTTTGCCTTCAGCCGACGCGAAAGATCACCACCTAGTATCGTTTATTTCACGTTGTCCATTACTAACATGGCGTGTCGTAGCCTGGGATCACTTGAGTGAATTTCAACATTCTATCCTCATTACTTACAACGCTGTCTCTCCGACTGTGACCACATTCCGGTTACCGGCCGTAGCAGGCAATCCTTGTACTTTGTTTGTAACGGACATCCCCGTCGCCGTGTCTACCACTGCGACCCTTTGTTCTGTCTCAGTCAGCACTCTCACCCGTGGAACGTCCTCGTGACATCCCCGTACCACGGAAAAACAAGGAGGAAAGCGTACGCTAGGGTAGTGGCGGGCGTCGGCTCACCCCATTACGAATAAAGCAAGGACTACGGTGTGGTTCCCCACATGTCCGTCTAACTTGTCTTTTTGGTTCCACATTCGTCTTCACACTTTCTACTGATTTTGTCAGTTACTCAACTTTCTTCTCGAGCTCCCTGACCAGTAGCTGTCCGTCTTCTGTCCCTACAGGTAAGCGGTGTGAACTTCCTGCCAGCCGTTCGATCTGCGGGATTACACATGATAGTCGTCCGAACCTTCTCCTGCAGTTTCGGAGGCAAGTTCTGGACAACCCGCCGCTTCGTCAGTTTATCGTTCATTTACTCGTCCGCTTCCGACAGATTCAAAGTCGATTGTCGTAATGTGTCGATAGTAAATCACGGCGTCTAGCCTGTCGCAAAACCTGGTACCATAGAAACGATTCATTACCCACTGCCAGCGTTGTTCCCAAATAAATAACTGAACCAGTGCCGTACGTGTTTATTGAGAAGAGGTTGCGGCCTTTGTCTGTTTACTCATCCAGCGTTCAGTGTTCCAAGTACGGTGGAAAGTTGTGTCACACCCTTAGTCCGTTGCACGTTATAATCGCCTCGCGTTCCGACAGTAATTCTTCCGCGTCTCCATCGGCGAATAGGTTTGGCCAAAGCAGCTTCGTCGTACTGTGTCCAGGGTACAGAACCGACGTAATAAAAAAATCATTCACTAAGGGACGATCGTCATTATCCATCTCGTATCTCTTCAATGTTACGCCTACTATATTTCCTCCTTGGTTTAAGGGTGTCTTTTAATATTTACCTTTTCACGATGATGAGCAAACTAGTGCAGGGAGTGTTGGACTTTTGCACATTTTTGTGGACAAATACCATGTTCTCAAGAAGGCGTCAATATATCATATTGAATATAGTCGATTTCTCAAGTCTCGCAGTATATGTCAAGGTTCTTTGTATCAACAGTATTTTGGTACTTGTTCTTCCAGCTTTTCTAGTGAAGATGAAATCCTGACTAGAAAAGTGTTTGCAGAAAACGCCCGGGAGCGCGGTGTTAATTTCACATTAGCTGACTGCACCAAGTTCTTGATAATAAACGAACCGCACACCATCAAATCTCGTCTCATGTCCATGCAATTGCCACTGGGTCAGAGTAAGTCTGTTAAGTTTATTAGTATTTATGGAGTAACTACGTGGTACACCAGTGATACAGAGGCCCGGTTCTACGACTAGTTGCCCGTCACGGTTCTCTGATCACCGGTAAGTTGCTCTCGCTCTGGACGATTTCAACGTGCAGATTACATACGATACTGTATCTTAACCCGGATTCGTTTGACCTCACGGCATTGATATAGTAAATAAGGATGGCAATTGTCTGCTTCATTTTTGTGCCACCCACCAGTTGGCAATCACAAACACTCGATTCCAGCTAAGTGCGACCGATCTCGCGACATGGACTCATCCATGTAACTATCATCACTGTTTGTTTGACTATGTGATTCTACGACAGAGCGGCATTCGCGAATTGCGTATCGTGCGGGTGATACGCTGGGCTGTATACAACACAAATCATAGTTTTACTTGCTCTCTCCACAGATTCGAAAGGGGTACAAAGAGCCATCCAACAACTGTAAAACAGAAAGTCTGCAGGTGAATACTGTTTGGCAGGATAAATTCTGAAGAATGGCTAACCAGTTTTGAAAAGTGGTTTTCTCCAGTTGGTTCAACCCCCCCCCCCGGAAGCAGGAACTGGTCCTTCAGGAGTTCAATGAAGCCTTAACCGTACCTTTGTTCAAAGGTAAGAATAGCAAGCATTGAACCGACAGTTATTGGGGCATAAGTCTGCAAAGGTGCACTAGAAACTTGTTGATCAGACTTCTGATGAAGTGACATAAGGCGGAAGATTTGGAGGTCAGTGTTCCCGATTAGCAGTCTGAATTTCAGGTGAGTCTCAATAACATCAACACGGTGCTGCTTGACAGATTCATGGGATGTGTCTTAAACGAAACTAGTACCTAAACATCCTGTCTTAGGACTCCATCAAGGCTTTCGGTTCTGTGAGCCATGTGGACAGTGCTCCGTAAATGTGGATAATCAGGCAAGTTTGTCGACTAAATTAGACTGCTGCAAGTGGACATAAAAACAAGGATACAATCGTATGAATCGACCTCTGATGATTTTGATATTGTCACTGGCGTGAAGCAGGGCTGCCTCTTTGTCCCAACCATACTTAGCTTATATTTGACAACAACGCCAACAGTTGCTCTTCAGAACAGTAGGGGAAGTGTGGAAACTGAGTATTACACGATTGGCCACTTGCTGAATATTCAGAGCTCCGGAGCACAAAGTCGAATGCTTAACGCTACAGTGCACTTACTGTTCTTTTATAGATGGTAGTGCTCGTATAGCGATACGAGTATGACAAATTAAAACCTCAGCAAATGGTCATGAATCTCGCGTCCACTGCATCCAAATGTGGTTTGCAGATCTACGCAGACAAAACATTTCCATTCTCTTGGTTTTCTTCCGGCAGAGGTGCAGTACTTGCATGTATAATCTACATCAACGGAGACGCTGTGGGACTTGTTCCACTTGGGCAGCAACCTGTCAAGAAGAATGTCTGCGGGCTGCGAGTTCAGAACTCGTGTGGAGAAGTCTAGTGCTGCTTCTAGACGTCTTCGAAGATGTGTCTAAATAAAACCACAGCCTGAAGACGAAAACAAAGCTGCATGTCAAACGATCAGTCGTGTTGTATACGTTGTTGTGCGATAGCAAAACATGAATACTGTATCAGCAGTATCCGAACAGATTCCATCTGCAACAGATAAGGCGCCTGTTGAGTATTTCTTGGCCAGGCGTGGTTTCGAATATTGAAGTACTTCAGCAAGCGGACATGCAAGGGATTAAAGCCATGCTGATGTTCATTCAGCACCGTTGGATAGGACATATTCATAAGACAGGAGATGAACGAACTCAAAAGGAGCTCTTGTGTGGATAACTGAAAGAGGGTAAGCGAGATCCTAGTGGTCAGAAGCTGAAATACCAAGATGTTATTCAAAATAGGTCTTTCGCGTTGTAACATCAATCTTGAGAATACTTTGCTTTAAATCAGACCACCTTGAGGAATAGCGTCCGGATAGGCGCCCAAAGGTTTGAACAACGACAGTTTTACGACCGTGAATCATCCGCTCTTCTTTACAACAGCCTGAGTCAAGGTGAATTTACGTCTTTATCTTCACATGCTTCTTCAGTGCATTGTATGGTTAAAGTATCGTAAGATTTCAGTTCATTCCTTAGATTTTTGGTTATCTTTCTCGCTGTATCTAAAATGCAACGACCATCGTCGTCTGGCAAATCACCTCACTCTTCTCTTCAAGAAGTTGAGCCACGATGATTTTCCATCTTTTCTTTCCCTAAAATTTGTTAACCCATTGTATGATGAAGATTATGTTTGGTTTTCAGTGAAACTGTAAATTTTTTTTTTATATTCTTCCCCCTCCCTACAGAGTGCAGTTGTATATATTCCTACAGGGAACCAACCTTTGTCTTATGGCTCTAGTATGTTTCTTCACAGCTTAGATTGCACCACTGAAATCGCCAACTTCTGTTTCGGAGAGATAAGGTTTTCAGTTTTATTCTAACCACCAGCTGCCTGACAATCATTGGCCGGATACACCACTAAAATCTTCAATGACACGCTTTATGATTTAATTCCTTCGGATTTACAACTGATACGTAGAATGCAAATAGGATCACAAATAGTTCAGTGCTTCACTTGCGGTGTTTTGCGCATAGGCAACCTGTAGCCTCGATCAGTTTGTTAGGTTAATGTTGTAAACCCTCGAAGCGACACGCTCGTTCGTTCTCGATATAGTGGTGCGCTTGATAAAAATCAGATTCTCGTCCTGTTAATAATAAACACGGAAAATCTCGGTCCCGGAAATACCACAACTCCCAAGACTAGCCAACAGACGCGTACAAAAAAAAACAGCATTGTTCGGCCCCAAAACGTGTGTGCATAGTGACAAAACATTCCCGAAACATCAAAGAGAACAGTTACCGAAAAAAATAGTTCGTCACTAATGCACATAGCGGCATAAAAAGTCTCGATCGCCTTGAACAGTTCCGCTAATTAGGACTGAGTCAATCGTTTTTTTTCTCCAGGACGGAGGCTATTTTGGACGGGAAAAAAGTGGACGCTCTAACAGTTAATCCAAAACAGGTACCACTATCTCCTTGTGTTTACTGCTTTTGTCGTTTTGTATGACGATTACCAAAGAACTCCGTTATACGAATTCATAGAATACATCATGTAGTTGACCAAATTTTGCGGAAGATGTCCAAGAAATACGTAATAAAACTGGCTTACAGGGAGGGACCAGATACAAGTAAATAGTGTCAGCAGGATCCACGTTATAGTGTGGTGTGATTCAGTCAATGAAAAATGCTGGATAGCTGCTTAATGTCGTCTCGGTGAGTGAGCTGACAATCTTGAGTGAAAACCCCAAACTGGGTGGACTATCATAACACATCGGAGAGTTTTCTTCAGCTGTTCACTGTTTTGCAGTAACGTCGGATTGTCATCGTTCAAAAGGCAATTCGGAACTACACAGTTGATACACAAAATTTGACTAGATTCTGCAGAATGCAAATATGAAAATGACAAGTGTACAACCTCGACTTCAATTTCATTGTGAAACCCTAGAGGAAATGGGGCCGATCAAATTTAGTTTAATCTTTAATTGGCCCACACCATGGGTAATCATTGGCGATATCAGGTTACCAGCAGACTGGTTTAACCAGTAACTGTAACCACCAACGAATCGGACACAGCTATCACCCACCCGCTTCTTCTTCGGGATAAAAGAAATTATTATCATTCTTTTCAAGACGCCTGTTTTTGACCGAAACGAGACGTATCATGCTTAACTAGGAGCAATTTACATCCACAATGAGCTTGCATGATTGTGTTTGACTCGCGTCAACCAAAAACCGTTAGCTGGAATCAACCTGACGGCCATTCGCAACTGGAGTCGCATATCGTTGTTCAGTTTCTGAATGTTCACCTGTTGTATACCACGGTGACAAACTTGCAATTCATCCGCTTCCACAGCCAACTAGTAGTTTACTTTATCTAGCTGAAATTTCGAAAGAAAAGTGTAAGGACAAAGAATGTGCTCATCCTGCAAACATCTGGCATTGTGACGCACAGACTAACACTTAGTTTTGTGGTGATGTTAGCGGTATCTCTGTTGCACACTAATGAGCAGTAGGTTCGACTATCCTATGATATGCGTTTGCCATCCGGAACTGACTCGCCTCTGTTGACATCCAAGCAACGGCGACAGGAGCATATAATATAGAACTATAAATTTACCATCAAGAAACGATAAAAATTGAAGGTTCATGAGATCGGAAAGCTGCTGCTCCATTTGCCTGACACTCATTGTACCGTCTAGTACATCTTTAGTCATCTACAAACATCCAGTAGCATGTTTTTTTTTACGGAAAACAACGTAACAAAGCATAAGCACATCTAGAGAGTGAGTATTACATTAATACGTCTATCTGAAAGGGACGTTCCCAACCCCAACAGACACTCCGACCGGAACAACGGACAATCTCACCAATACGGTACTACCATCTCATCTGCTTGTAATATTGCTGATGAGAAACCAGTGTGGTCTTCGAGTACTTGCATCATAAGTGGCCATGGAAATGTGTCCAACTGTAGCCGAACTGATGGGAATACAATGTTTGCATGCAGTCAGTTTTGCTCTACGGTTTGGAAACGTGGCCCGTTCTTAGCGGTTTTGCGACGTTTGTCCATCGTCAACGTAGTCAGTTAGTTCACACCGAATGTGATGGTTATGTGAGCAACACGGTCTCTAGCTGGTGCACGATCCCCTCGACTTGAGGTACGGAACCGTTTGGCAAAATAAATAGACTTCAGAATATACACATACAGGTGAACATGTTTTGACCATTCATCTTCAGTCCAGTACTCCTTATATGCAAGGAGTTTATAAAGTTATGTTGAGATATGTTGTAAACCCTTCTAAGCCGTACGCTGGTTTGTTCTAGCTTTGTAATTCGTTTGGCGAAATTCGGATCCTCGTCCCCGTAATATTAGTGCCCAAAATCTCGGTCCCGAATGGTATCGCGATTGTTCCGTATTCGCCCCCAAGGCAAGCCGAAAAAGACGCGTTCAAATATACGGCTTTGTTCCGCCCCCAAAACGCGTGCGACAAAGGCGGTAAGTACAAGGTATTTATAAGGCACGTAATGTTCACACATTCCCAAGACATCAAAGAGAACGGAAAAAGAGTTAGGACCACACATGTACATAGCGGTATAAAAAAGTCTCAATCGTTTTGATACAGTTCCGCTAGTTGGGACTGGGTCGAGTGGTTTTTTTCTTCGTTCTCACGACGGCGGCGCCCTGGGACGGTCACAGGGTGGGCGCCCTAACAAGGTATCTATCAGACTAATCGCAGTGAAACTAGGTCACTGGCCCATCAATGTTACGTCACACTCATGCATTGATTTAACCTAGCATTTTGGCCATGGATCCAGTGAATTTATGGCAACGTTTGAACAAACCACTTTTGATCACATAAGCATATTCCACAAATTGTTATGCTGAGAACACGTGATCCGCATGACGGTAGAGCGTTTACCTCACCCGGAACTATTCATTGAAGGTAGATTAAAGCTATTAGACGGTCGGGTAGCGGTGTGGTTACGAAGTATGTGGCTCTTGGTTGCTCCATCGATTCAAGCCGGCAGGTGTCGCCTGTTCAGTTGGGGCGCCTTTGGATCACTCTAGTCGCCGGTTCGAAACGCTATCAGAAATTGTACTGGAGTACCCGAAATCACAAAAGTGTTTATATCTAACAGTAACATTTACGCTTTGGTAATGACTTCCTTCTACGATACAACGGATTAATGTGACAAAGAACGGTGGCTTCAGTTTGGGCGTCATCCCGTCAGGTACGTGACTATTTACGAAAAAATGAATGAACTGTCAAGCCACTTTATCTACTGGATAGATCAACGACCAATTCCAGTTCGATTGTCCGTCCGTCTCAACGAATCCGGGCAGGTTGAATTTTATGTTTTGGAAAATATGGCTGGTTGGCTAGTTTCTTAAAACGGATAAGTTTGTCACTCGGCTGTAAACATGATACCGAAGTGCGTGCATATAGCAATGCTTATAAAATTCGTTTACTGTGCTGTAGATAAAATGAAAAAACGAAATAATACCGTATGTGTAACGGCTCGCTTAACTTGCAAAAGGTAACCAAACAACCATGAGTTATCTGATATATAGTAAAATATTAGAATGGCACGGCAAGAAAAATGTAAATTTGCTTAAGAAGGACGCCGTATTTTGAACTGTGCGCAAATCTCAACCCCCATAACAAACCACAAACTCACAATGCAAGTAAGTCTGGTTTATGCAAGATTGGATAATGTTTACGAAAACGACAAAAGAACACTCTGAAAATAAATACAACATGTGCAGCACAACAAACACTCTGCGAAACTAGATACCAACGCACACACACACACACACACACACACACACAGGAAGAGATACCAATCTGAAAGATTTATGAACGCACGCAGAAAAGATAAGACTAATCGCGGAAGACTGAAGGACCGAATAGTGTGATATCCAAGTTGAAAGGAACAAGTAAACAAACAACGATGTGATCAACATGGATGAAGAGTTAAAAAAGGATGAACTTCAGCATACGGTAGATAGTGCGTATGTATCTGAGTGCTTGTTCTCTGGACATAAATGTATTGTATATGCGTAACTGTGTATTGAGGTAGTTGAAACAGACACATTCTGTCTGTAGGCGTGTGGAAATTTATCAAGGAATGTTTGAATCACTGAGCAGAAACAGTAACGAAGAATGACTGCTGTTGGTGGTAGACATACATACACATGTATACATGTAAGGTTTCAGAGTCATCTCCACAACAAACTAGTGTGAGCCGAACGAGGTAGCTAGAGAAACAGTTGAAGAAAAACTAATGATTGAATGAACTGTGCGATAGAGTTTGAGGTTGAAATACAGTATAGAAGAGAAATGCACATCCATGACCAATTTTAAACTGCGGTTTTCTAGGATTTTTCTTCTTGACTGAGGTTGGTGGAACACAGAAGCTTTCCCATTAGATGATGAACCAGTTCTTGAACGGCCGTCATATCTGCAGGTTTATCAGGCATCTGTTAGGTGATTGAAAAGATTGGGAGGGAAAAAAGATGACAGTTGACAGCAGAAAAATTTAACACGCCAACGAGAAAATATAGCTGACGATCGGGTTGGTCAGCACGTCAAAAAACCTGAAAAGAATGCAAAATTGCGCAAATCCAACTGACGCTCAACTAGGTTGCAGTAGGAAAACCAGCGTGGAACCTTTTCAAAATTGCAATGAATCAGGGCAAACGGCCCAAATAAACGGTTGAAAACACCGAAAAAGTATTTTAAGGCCGACCGGATCAGGGACAAAACGTTCATAAGAGGACTGACTTAACTTACGCTGTACATAGTGACGTGCACATTTTAAAGTCCGAACAAAAATTCAATACCAACATCCGTCAAATCACATAAAACTTACAACATTATCTATACACATGGGTTGCGTTAAGTGAGAAGGAAACTCTGAGCATACATTCAGATGTTTTTCGAAAGAAAATTTACACAGTTCTGGTCACATAATACAGCTGACGAAGGTTTTCCGTGTTGTTACTCATACCATGAACGAACTAACTTTAGGTGGTACCGACGTGCCCATCATATTTTACACAACCATCCTAGTTTGGCTAGAAGCCGACGGCAATAAAATTGGCACCGCATTGGTAACGCGTTGAATAGGAACCGACTATTATTAGTAACTATTACCACACTTCGATGTCCAATTTGTGTCCCCGTTTTCCAGCTACGTTCATGCTACGTCAGTCTTCAATATGTTGGTGTGAATGCGATATGTTGTTTGAATTAACTGTGGTTAGTTCGCCTGCTGAACGATTAAGGCATGCATCAGATTTGAGTTACTTGCTGATCGACCTACTGGTAGTTGACCCACTACATTTGGTCATCCACTTGGTTTGCAGACCAATTCAAAAAATTTGAATATGTAACTATGTGGTTCACACACTATTTGAATCGATGGTTCATTGGATGTAAGCTAACATTTTGTCTGTAAATACCAAATCGTTTATCCACCAGGTTAGAATTTAATGAATAAGTCCGAAGAGAACTAACACAATGTTGCAGTTCTTCAAATTACTGCCACTACAGCTCCAAATACGCCTGTTACGGAAAGTGCCCTCATTAAATGAACATATGAAAAGATTTTACGTATAACAGGAGAAGACCAGAAACATTTGTGCCTCAGAAAATTTTCCCTTCAGAAATCAAATCTAAATGAGCCGACAAAGAACCACATTCATTCATCGGTGTAAAAAATTCCTGTCACGAGTGTGATCAATAGTACTAATATATCAAATGTGTTGTCATCTGTATTACACAATAGAGAGGGTTTCACAAGGAAATCTACTAACAATTCAGTGGGATAAAAACAGAAACGGTGAAGGGTAAACTAAATTGTATTTGGTTTTGTAATGAAAAATTTCAGAGTAAATGAATCTTGCATCACAGTTATGGGTAGCACTCATTTGGATCCTTGATGACCAGTTGTTTCAATGTTCACACACACACACACACACCGGAAAACAGTGAGTTATGCCGACTGAAAAAGCCAGTATTGTTAACTACAGATGCTGTGACCAAGGATAGGCAACGTAAGGCGAAGCGGAACCATTCACCGAAGAGTTCGCCATCAACACCTGACTACTATCATGCATGTTAGTAGCTTCAGTAAAACGCGTCAAAAAGAATAAAAATGGGAACAGAAAAACTGTAAGGAGAAAAAATCCAGCGGATGAGAAACAGTGGAGTTTGGACCAGCGATATACATCGACTCTGTTACACTACAGCATGGTGTCTAACTACAGGACGAATCTAATCTATGTCAAAACCAATCAAAAAAGATGGGCGGAAATCTTAATGGACGCGATTTATTTTGAAAAAGAACACAAGCTTTTGATATTACACGATTTGTAATCGAGGAAATCTCTCTGTATCCTCAAACTCACCTACCGTATACGGTTCCAGCACACAAAACGCTTAAGGAAAACACAAAAATCGCATTCGTTTTGCTAATAAGACACTATCAGTGAAACAAACAACTAGGCGCGATGGAGTCCGATTGCAACCGTTTAGGTTGTCAGTGAAGTAGACCAATCTTTAGTGTTAATTGTACAAGAACGCATTCTTCATGATGACAGTTACCCTAACGAATTTATAATTATGTCCAACGAGATTATTGTACAAACTGATCTGCCATGCACGGTTCCTAAGAAAACAGTAGTATAGTAATTACGGTTCAGAGAGGACAATGCACATCAATTAATCTAATAGAGCTTGGGGGTCTGCTGTCGTTTGTACGTTTGCATCGCCAAGCCCATCCAGAGGACTGTCAGGGTTCCCGCAAACAGTTGGGCTAATGATGTCTGAATTGACCAAATCGAACTAAATGTATGCGTATCAGTGCGGATGCGGGGCAGTCTATGTTGATAAAACTAAATGCCAGTTTGGTATCAGGGAGCTGAGGCAATCACCAAATTGGGTTCAACAAACTGCTACGTAATCAGACAGAATGAAAACCAGGAGCGTAGGAGATCCAACAGCGTTAATCAAGAAGCACCATCTGATGGCACAACACACGAGTGACTAAACGAAGCCCTGAATCATGTCTACAACGCAAAACCAATTTCTATTACGGTGTACAGGGGCGATAGTAATGCGGTACCATCAAACAATCTTGTAGATGTAGAAGGAACTTTTTATATACAGGACTTTACATTGATAAAGAGTGAACCTTAATCCTTCTGTCCCCGAAGTTTTCGTGGTAGTTCACAATTTTGCATATTTAAACCGTCTACAGTAAATATCTGCAGAAATGAAGCGGAATTTATCTGAATACAAACCGCAAAATACCGACTTCCTGTATTCACGGATAAAAGTCTTTGGAAGCGAGGGCTGCTTCGTCAGGGAGATCAAGTAGGAGAAGTAATCCGAGGTAATCGTGCAAACAGCCACAACATAATATAGACAATGAACATGCCTACGAGTAGCCGAGTCGATGAGATATTTCTTACTGTTCCCGCATACGTGCCAACCAAATGACAGCACTTTGCATCTCCGTGGTCTTAAAAAGGTTTGCATATAACAAAAATCTAATACATAAACATTGTCTGTGTAGTACTGTGACTAAGCGTGTGACGATTAAAAGAGCCGAATTGAACGTTAAGCCTAGACCGATTTGTGAAATGCCAAACGACTTACGTGCATGCGCGCATACAACTGTCTAGCTGTCTGACCTCATCGTGCTGTTCTGCTGCTATCATCTGTAAAGCCAAATAACTCAAACTAAACACGATCCGATCAAAGAAGCAAACACCGACTGCTACAAATTGCGATTTGTAGTCGGATAGATAGTATGAAATAGCGGTTGGATGCCGCTAAAATGCATTTGATCTAGCGGAGGTTCAAAGGCGCGCTCACACTGGATCGACCCTTCAAACGAGACTGCACAATGTGTGCGCGTGTGTACGTGAGTGAGTATGTGAGAATAGACGGGCGGGCGAATGAATGGAACGGTCGACTGAAGCGATGAAACCAGAAACTGCCAAAGCTATCACGTAGGCCGCAACTAACCTTGACGACGACAACAACAATTACCGTACGGTCATGCAAACAACAGAGCTTTCTTACTTCTCGTTACTGTGTCGCTATCTTGGCTTCATATGCAGCGCAGTCCAATCGGCTCGTTAACTCCGGACAGTTAAAAGCGTCCAACTAAGTACAATTGATCTCACACGCACACACAAACATGAGAACGGACAAAGATTAACACCAAGACGGGTCAATTAATTTGTGCTCAACTCAGCTGTAAGAGCAAAACGGAACAGATATATTGACCAGCTTAAACCGCAAACGGCATGATGACCGATAAGAAAAGAAATAACAGACGGACAAAGCTAAAAGTGGATACACTAGCTAAAAGGATGTAACAGTGTATCAAAGATGTGCTAAAAATCAAACGGTACAGTATGATCGATTCAGTCCAGTCGGGCTGGACAAGAGCTACGTAAACAAGTGATGGAGAATGAAAAGAAAAACTGTGATCCGGACTGTTGACGGGTTTAAGTTAAAACGACGAACACCTTAAACAGATCGACGATGGACAAAGGTTTAAATGACATAACACAAACTTATACAGGAATTCCTAATTTACGTCAGGAAACCACAGTCAAATAAATTGAGATTGCATTTTCACCTAATCTACTTCAATGATATCTTTCTCGGAACTAGACATATAAAACTTATAGAGAAGGGGTTGACTAAAAAGTCTACAGGAACGGAAAAGTCGTGTAAATGTAATGTTCCATTCATATCAACCAAAATCTCTTACCACCCATCAGTTAAACGCACATTTCTACAGTGGTACGCCAAATACCTTTACATCTTCTTCTCTGACCTAATCCAGACCAGTTTGTGTGAATAGTTCATAGGTTGTAACAAATTCACCTACAAAATATTTCGTGATCCTCTCCATAAACCTCGTACATACCGCACTGATTTAATGTGATTCTGTGTCCCGACTTACAGAACGCCAGGTCTACCTACTATGTTTTTCTATATTTGTAATAAACATGTACTTGTCAATGAATCAAAAAAGAGTTGTTTCCATCACCCTGTCTTCATCCATGTTTGTAAAACAAGTTTAGTTTTCACTTTGTTCTACTTTCTTGTTCAAAATTCACTGGAACGATGTACAAAGCTCAAACTTATCCGACTGGATTTAGTGGGACTCCTCGTGACCACTGATACAAACAATCTAAATATTAATAACGACACTAAAAAGAAGAATGAACTTCCGAATCAAGCAAAAGTGTACAGAAAAAATACGGAATGCAATCTAAGCTGAGGTGAGCCACAAAAAAAATATTTTTTAAAAACACATTTCTGAACTAAAGCATAATAGTGCACTAAATTAATTTAAAAAAGAATAAACGGCCAAACACTAACAAGGCTCGAACTAGTTATACCAGCGCGCGCAAATTAATCTAACAATCCAATATGTACAATTTACCACGAGGCGTTAACTGTGCACATATTTTTCGTTAGGCTGTGTAGGTGGGTCGGACAATCATGGTTCAGTCTTCTCAGCTAAGTAAGAGTTGGTTTCAAACAACTTCTATAGAAGATCAACTCCTATGAAAATCAAAACCCCCTACTATTCATCAATAATCAAATACCGCTCAACAAGTCAATTGTTTATGTGATTTCAACTTGGAGGGAAGTCCTAGTTGAGGGGTCATCGAGGCGATCTGGCAAACCCATCATTACTCACAAGCGAAAGTGGCTGAGTGTTCACATATGATAATTCGGTTGTGCCTAATGTGAGGTCAATGGCGCAGTTGCAAACACGGTTGCCTCATGAACAGCGTGGCCGTCATTCTAGCCTCGGCAGTGGCGAGGATATGCACTATTGACGAGCTCTAATAAGAGCGAAACTCGAGTCTAGTGCTTCTGCTTTTCGAAAGGGGCCGACTGGAAAGTCTATGGAAATGCGACAGCTGCGATCATTTGTGGGTGATGTTCAATCTTTATGAAAATCAAAATCCCCTACAACTCATCAACTTCTATAGAAGTTAGACTTATTTAACATAGTGGCATGTTCTACTCACAGAAAACACATAATCCATATAGTGTGGAAAGGAGGGATCAAAAAATGAGGGACCGAAAAGCCATAGTGATAAAAAAGAACACTGAAAAATTTACTGCAACATAAGTGGCTTACATTGGTTCCTATATGCGACAGAAACTGATTCGACGGTAAGTGTGTATCATACCAAATAGGAGGGATGTCGGATTAGGCAGTATCTTGCTAACTAAAACGTCAGAAAGAAACCGACTAAACACAAACCACCGCATAAACCGTACAGTAAATTTGTGTTCATTTGTCTCGATTACCAGGATAGCAAGAAGTGTTAATTGCCTTCAACTTATGGCGTAAACATTATGCTAGACGTGTCATCTGGGTTTGAAGCACTCAGCGTAGGTGGCCAACATATGAAACGAGTAGCACACACGTCATTTGGTATGTGATTGTGACAACCATTAGGCAATATCCACCCATACCTAACTGTATAATCCTACAGGTTAGGAAACTTAATAAATTTCTACAAGCACGCAGACTGTCTACAATCAATGGTTCTCAATTAATTGGTGGGTGATTGAGAGAGGCAGGCGGGCGAACCAGAAGCCTTTGAACTCAATACATCAACACACTAATCGGCAAACAAACACTCACAGACGCAGGCACGCACATACGCAAGTATGACCCCAGACAAGCAAACCAGGTTGATTATACACTAGATCAGAGAATTAACGCGGCGTCATAAATCGAGCCAATAAAAGGCACAGAAACCAAAGGATAGGCAGACGCCATGATTTTCAGACGATAGGTAAAGTATACTGGTACATGCATGCGTTCTTGGTTGTTTCAATAAGAACAGCGCGTATATACGTGCGCGTAGACGAGCAACGTTTGGGAGATCAAAGGGACAAGACAATACTTATGGCTGGATCCGACATAATGCTGTATACAAACGGAGACGCATGCACGCACAAACACACATATACACTGTGACGACCCCTAGGAGTGATAAAAAATGGTAAGCCAGCTCCAAATGGAGGTAGGTGGCACATCAAAGAGAATAGTGAAGCTGTGAGGCGGAAGGTCATTGCAACACCTCGTTAGCTTGGACGTGCCGGTTCGAACTTCCGTGCGGTCTTAAAAGTGCAGATTGAGGTCTATTACATTGAACTTTGCAACCAATACCAAAAAGCCAACTGACTTTTCCGAACCATAACGTAAGGAAGAACAGAACTGCGTCTAAATTAGCAGCCAAGTAGTAAGATTGGTGCATTCAGAATATCTTCGTGAAGGATGGATCGAAACGCCAGTTTCCAGGAAAACGATGAAAACTGCTAAATCAAAACGGCTTCTTTCAACGATGAAACACTGACGACCGTAAATGTTCCAGTCAGAATAGCATACATGAGTTAGCGGTGAAATAATTTAACAAAATAGCATCAAGGGAATGATGAAACAATAAACGGAAGACGAAACAATGGTTCTAATTCAGATAAGCCACTGACAATGACAACCAGTCCCATATGAAGATATCGACGTCCACAAACGGGGTTACAACCCAGAATTACGAATCTCAGACCAAGCAAACAACATCGGCGTTAATAAAAGTAGAATGCAAAAAATAAATGTGGAAGAATCAATGAAACATCATTCAATAATTTGATGAACAAAATAATATGTCGATGTTAAGTAGCACACACTCTCTCTCTATCTTTGTATTCCGTCGCAAGCGCATTGAAACTGTATACATACGGTAAACAGTTACTCGTGTGTGTTGGCTTGTTGCTCTGTGTCTGATGTTCGAATTATCAAGGTCGCTTCCATTCCACCGATTGTTATTCCCCCAACTGTCCTCTACCAACACGATTGGGTTGGAATGTTAAAATAAACGTTTCATGCTCGACACTGCTCCTTCTGTTCGTCCTATAGAAAAACAAAAAAACTTCATCGTTCACTACTTCGAGGGCGTTTCAAAGAAAAAATCCACTCTCCTTAGCATTCCACCTAAAAGATCGGGGTCATCCTACTGTAATAAACTTTGAGGTAAGAACTTTCATGCCACACATAAAGCCATGCAGTAGCTGTCAGACCGTCGTTGCTAGTCAGACCCAAAGCAAACCAATGAAGCGATAGATTTGCATGCGAAAGATATTTGTCAGAAACAGGAAGGACTGTCCACTCTCCACCAGGTCTGTTTAACGTTCAAAGCTATATAGGAGAACTTCACGTACAGTGACATTATATGCTTATCCTTCTGAAGAAATACTAAAGCCAGGTAGGCAGTACAAATGGGGCGCATTGGTAAACGTCATCTGGTTTGTGTGACTTGCAACATCTATAGCAAGTCCGATTGAACTTCAGACAGTCTTGTGTACCATAGAATTAAAAGTTACTCCAGTCCAAAAACATAAAAACGGATACTAATCCGACTGCATAAAACCACACGTCCAGCACACAGCATGAGAAAGCCCACAATACAAAGTTGAGATGTTTGCCATAGAAAGCGTGAAAAGTTAAGACATTTCGGTTGACTTTATGCAATACCATTTCAAAATCTTCAGCAAACATAAGTTCCAATAACGAAGAGGAGGTAACAATGACGTCAAAAATCCTATACACGCGACCGTAGGCTACTAGACGGAGAAAAAATTACCGAGCTATAATGGAGGTGAAGCTGGATTTAGAGTAAAAATCGTTACTGTTGTTGTCACAGCAGCAATGGCAGCAGCAGCATCAATCGCTGATGATTTGTGTTCACAGAACATACAGAGCTGATTGACAAAACAAACGCATCTGCGTGACAGTTGATTCCCGCCTGAGAGACGGGTGTACGTAAGCGTGTGTTCGCTAAGCACGACAGGAAAATGCATTGCATTTGAGTGCTAATCGACCCATGAGGTCTAGAATGACAGCAGAAAATGTATTTCAATCATGTACCCATCCAGTCGGTGATGAGAAGGGGACGGGTGAGCGAGAGGAAAAGAGGTAGAGAAAGCAAAGTGGGATGGTGGAGAGAGGATAAGAGACCTAGAGACATTGTGTGTTCATCCGGTCCTTATGAACAGATTTCTATTGCTTGTGTGCGAGCGCATAGGAAGCAATTAGAAACGTTTTGTTGTGCGTGTATAACACATTATGACATGTGACAGTTATATGGACTGTGAGAGAGATTGCGTTTAATCGAAGAACCCAATTAGACAAGTTCTTGTCACTAAATACACGTGCACATATACGATAAGCTATTTGCAATATATCAAGCAAATAAAAAAGATGATGGAAAGTAACATGCAGTCGGACTTTCGAGTAGACATTCAACCTCGTGTTGACAATTCAAAGAAGCTCTTAGCAGAAGCGAAGTATTTAAAACAGATACACATTAAGTAGTGAACGATTTATTGTGGCGTTTCAAACCCATACTGGGATCCGTCATCAAACATATATATATATATATATATATATATATATATGTATAGTTTATTGGTAGCCCAGAAGCTTGAAACAGAATTCCATTCTCAACACCAGCATGAACTAGAGGTAGACAGGTTTCGTCGAAAGCAGTTGCTACGTGCAGAGCGGTTTTGATTGTATCAGTACCTGTCGGCTATGGATCAAGTAAACCATTTTTACATTGAATATGAGTGAGACGTACAGACAGAAAGACCTGTGTTCTGCATGGTCCACAAGTCAATCAGAGTTGTTTTTCCACTCCACACTCTTATGCATATATAATGAGGATAACAAACGAATAAATTATCAACTAAGGAAGTGTAAACACTACTCATAGTTAAGTTCAATATGGACTCTGAACGGACCTCCAGTACGACTGAAATACACTGCTAAGTACACGGCCTGATAATTTAGCCACATTCAGTGTACGGAGTGAACAGGGATTTTAGTAAGACATTCAAACTATAGCCAAAGTACTTACCGTTCAAACATCGGTTAAATAAGTGCGAACTTAGCGCCGATGACTTTAATTAGCAAGTAACACATAGGTCCTGTGAAGAACGGAATAAAGACGTAGAAATCTGCTGATCTAGAAGGTTGTGCGCTGTAAGAAGCCGGCAGTACCTCGTTCATGTTTCAACAGCGATCGCTGTAGTGGTCAGAGGCTGATGAAAACCTTGAGTTCGACTTAAACTATACTGCCCTTTTAAACCGGTGGTAGATGTAGGGGCATAGTTCTTGTAAGGGTGGGGTTTGCGGTATTCTAGATGATTGCCTACAGATAGGTAAAAAATAAAGGTGACGTATGTCAAAAGAAAGCAGAAGAAAATCGAGGCGAGCCACAAAACGGAGTAGAGGAAAGTATCACACTGTTACGATATAGTGATCTGAAGTTCATGCAGATACAGGACAAACAAGTAACAAATACCGACACAATTCTTCCCGTATGATACGATTCAGTGTTACGGTACAAGTCGGAAAGTTGAGTGACAGTTTAAGTGATGAGTCATCTTGGTGTACAGCATCTAGCTAAACGCACCAGACCAGAAAAAACATTTGAGTTAAGCTATACAGCCACTGCAGACTAGAGGACTAAAAGACCAGCTGACGTATCGTAGTGCGAATAACCATCCGATTCACGCACTCTTCGTGAAAAAACGCTTGTCGCAAACATGGATTTCCTTTAGGTGAAATTGTGGATGGCAGACGTATCACCACCACCATCACATCAACAATCAATTAGTGGTTCTCACTGATGCATAACTGCCGAACAACCATGAAGAGAACAGCAAACCTTGTAAAGGAAGAGCAGAAAATGGGGAAAGGAACTAACTGTTAAAGGTAACAACTTCTATGATCAAACATTCAGCGTCAAGGTACTTACACCTTACAAACAAACAAGCGAACTGTAAGTGAAAGTAGGACGTTATCCGCAAGACAGCTTCCTTAAGGCTTTCACCGTCCCGCATTATTAAGTGCACCCACTATACAGACAAGACGATCATGCAACGACAACATTTAAGCCACTGCGTTCCCCAGCCCGGAAGACGAGTCCGACCCACAGTGATGAGGCTCTTGGTAAACGACTTCATTTCTCTACGCCACGTCATTATCTGTCCAACTTTTACCTTAACCCAGTTGGCTGCAGCGTCGGCAAAGAGTGCTCGGTGTGGCAGACGACTAGTTGGCATCATTAGTGCACGGTCTAGTCACCTAAGTCTGTGCAAATGTAACGATAAAACGAAGGAGTTTGTTTGATAATCACCACCAAATACCCGCCACCTAACCTCCTCGTTGCTTAATCGTTGGTGCCACCTTACACGAGCGATCGAACGTAAACAGCGATGGTCAAATACTTGAAGACGGTTCACGTCTTCTACCCTGAGCGACCATGTTTCACTGCCGTAATGTAACACAGCTCTCACAGTTGACTTATATATGTGACATTTAAGCCTGAGAGATATACCTGTCTATCGTCAGATTGATGGCCACCACCCTAGCCTTAGAGATACGCGCGTCTATTTCACTCTTTACACCTCCGCCGCCGTTGATGCGGCTTCTCAAATGTACAGACCGGTCAAAAACCTCTAGAATTTCAGTATCTAACATTAGATCTACGTAATCGCAGCAAGTTTGTAGAAGCACTTTGTACTACGAGGATACAAAACGCATTCCAAAGTATTTGGCAGAATGTAAAATAGCGTCTAGTACTGTTTGAGCTGCTTGAAAATCGTCAAACAACAGCCCCTCGTCGCTAGCATAATCATGATCAGTCAGTCTTCCACCAGTTAGGTGGTCTTCACCAGCATCTTCCGACTGTTGTAGATAGTCCTCCATTATTTCGTCTATGATGAAATTAAACAAAAACTGGTGAAAGTGGACAGACTTGACGTACGTTGCTTATGGTGCTGAAACTGTCAGACAGTTAACCGTAAACCCTAACCTGAGATGAAGCATGAGAACAAAGAGCTCACAGTACGTTCACACGCTTGCTCGGTACATGCCTGCGTTTGAGCGATTCTAAAAGTGCAAATCGATCCACCGAATAGAACGCACTTGTGTAGCCAAAAAATACTGCAGTTGTTGGCCGGCGGTACACATGACGTTGCTCCAGAATTTGATGAACAGCAGGAATTTGATCGATGCATTCTTATCCAGGATAAGACCCTGTCTGTTCCCCCTCAATGTCTGCCTCCCGAGCTACAATAAGCCGACGAATTATAACGGATGTTAGAACCCTAGTAATGACTGGCGCCAAGCCAATTCCCCTACGGTTTTCGCAAAAGGTCCAAACTCCCTTCTCAAGTACGGGAACTAGTATCACGTGACCCCAGCACAGAGGGATGGATCCGTCGTGCAAACAAGTTGAAGCAACTGAGTGAATGCTTCTACGGAGTCATCCTTACCTTCTTTGAAAAGTACCAACATGAGGTTATCTGGACCAGCAGTCCTATTTTGTCCAAATGCAATTGCGGGTCTTAGTTTTAGCAAGCAGTCCTAAATCTACCGACCAGCGAGCTACATTACAAGCTTGTGACGATAAAACAATAAAAGCAGGAGGCAGGTTAAACTGACCGTCAAAGTGTCCTGCCCACCACTTTAATCTTCTTGACTTATTATAGGTTAGTGTGCCATCTGTGTCGCTGATAACTTCACTGATAGAACGGTCACCGGGGACCACTAGTACAGATAAGCGTGAGGAGTCTACCAGTGTTCCCTAAGGTAAAACTGGTTTCCGTCTCTTGATAAATGGATTGAGAATATCACAATGTTATGAGCAAGTTGTACTACTCTACGTTTCAACTACCTCGACTGACCTTCCTCGAAAGTGTTGACAATGGTTTCCATTCCCTTAACGTTCTCTACTAACCATGCTTCACGATCGGTGATCAGGTTACGCCTCCGTTTCCCACTGATATCCTGAACCTGTTATACGAACTGCCACGGGGAATGTCCAGGCTGACATCCGATTACTCTGGAGATTTCTTCGAGATCAAATGTTTGTTTAAACAACAAGCCACCTTGCCGCATGTTACAGTATCCGCTTCGTGAATAGCCTGTATGATAAGAGCCCAGCAGGTGTTAAAATAGTCGGGTTGAGAATCACTAACCTTGCTTTTTAGACTAGTTTGGTGTTTATGTTTTATCGACAGGATAACGAGTTTCTCAATAGCCAGTTGTTGCTGTCGGTGAGCTCGTTGATCGAAACGATAACTTACCAATGCATGACCTGAATCCAAGTATGTGCTCCAGTAAGAACAATAGTCTTGAATTAAAACCCACCACCCATAACTGATGGCTATGTGGTCTATCTGAGACTAAGTCTGATTCGGAGAAGGGGGCTCCAGGTATATCAATGACTCATACGATGCCTGAAACTAGTGCCGACCAAAAATGGCCTATACCGGACGTAGAGATGTAACGGACACTCGTCATTATCCGAGCAGTGTGTTATCTCAAACCTATCACCTAAACGAGATTTGGCCTCAACAAAATGGTTGACCTGGGCATTCACTTCTTCGACCAGAATGAATATATCAGTACCATGTGACTACCGAAGGAATGCAACCAGTTTCGAGTAAAATGCTTTCTTCAAACCTGAGCCACTACAACCAGTTAGAGCATAGGCAGATACAATGGGAAGATTTCCGACAGTTTTGTATCAACAGCTGGCCTTAGTTGAACCTTCCAAGCGGACGGCACAAAGTTTTTTGATAACAAGAATCCAACCTACTAATGCAGCTGCGCCCATCGTGCTGAGGACTGTATCTTCTCCAGCCTGGCCGTGGAACCGTCCGAGGTGTATAATCAGCATCCGAAAGACAGTGCGGGTGCTGTCAGTCCAATACGTTGAATACTGTCCTGGATTCTGGTCTCCGAAATGCAGCAGACATCGAGATTCAACGAATCTAACATTCGTGCGAGAGCGGCCTATTGACTCATCTGTTTTAAGATGCGAAAGCGCCAATGTCAATTCGGATTTATTTCCAAGCAAGGAATGAGGGAGGCCTGAGACTTGGTGGTAAGATATGAGGATTACCGACACAGTTACTCTGAGTGGCTATCTCTGCAACGGGATCTGTAGAATAATAACTAGAAATGGGGGTCGGCAAGGGCCCGAGAGCTAAATTTGATAGGACAGTAGGGGAGTGTTCAGAAGTGGCATGCTTTTACATATCCATCCTTCTGTATACAGCAGGCAGGGCGCCGCGGTTTATATTGCGAGTAAGCCGAGAAAGTATAGAATGTGGTGTTGTAAATAATCATGGTTGCATATGGGTTGAGATAGTGTCAGGAGATCCAGACCCAGAGGGGGGGACGAGTAGGGTTCTCGATCAAAGCCTTTGGCTCAAAATCATATGCCGCAAAACATTGGCTGAATGGCAGTGTATCAGAACTGGCGTATTTTTTGGATAAAGGAGCCAATCTTCTTTCAATCCCAGGACCAGGAGACTGGTATGTCAGACCTTTACCTAGTGGCCTGCCTGGTGTGGATAACTCTGACGGTGTAGTCTTCACACCGTCCTGTTTAGCCCAAAAAGATCATCGAAATGCGCAAGCCGTCACGCCGCGTGAAATTTGAGCCTCGTTGTGACGGATAGGACAGTCTGGAGCGCTCAACTCACAAGGAGCAGATATGTGTACTGTAGGTGTAAGCAGTTCTCGTTTGGACTCGCTACAGTTGTACGGAGAGTGCTGGTATCAGCTAATTTCGAGAGAGCAAAGCAACCAGTTGTGAGTACTGGCGTAGCGGTATCCACTGGCTCTCTGATGAAAAATCACTCAATCCTCCAGTCACTATTTCTCATTCGAACATACGTATGGTCTCTGTTATATCACTTGGCTCATCACAACCCTTTAGCTCCGATAATTAACATAGTGCGTGAGAAAGACCAACTCAATCCTATCAGCTGACCAGAGAGCGACACGCATAAGCGTTTTGAGAATGTGTCGCCAGTGGAACGCTTCCCACGGGCTCACACACACACTTTTCTGCTCAACTTCCTGTAATGAAATGGTGGCTCAGAGGTCCGTCTTCCACAATACAATCGATCTTCAATTGTTAGGGTTTAGCTGGACACTGCACTGAGTGAGGGGCCTTATTCACTCAAAGTGAGTGAATAACCTGCCAACGGATGATCGTAAAACGATAGCGTCCGAGTGAAGGCAATGTACTTTACACACAATGTACTCTTCTGATCTATACGGAGTGATAACCGGAACCCACTCCGCCAATTTTCTGAAATAAATTGTACGCCAACTAACGTAATCGGGGTTCAGAATCGATGCAAGCCTCATTATGTAGTTAAAAGTCACACCAGTATCCAGTTGCTAGCAAAAATGATGCAAGAATTACGGATGGCATGAGAATTAACTCAACGGTCAGTTAGTACACAAACAACAGACCCTATTTAGATGAGGACATGACGATCTTAATGGACCAGGGCAATACGAACAGAAAGCAAGTGGTCGAACCGTCCGGAAGACGATTTGGCCGGTAAGACACGAACGAACGCACAAGCTTTTTGATAAATCCATAGTACCATTGTAGAGTATACTAAGCTCTTAATCGTAATGTTCACATGTGAGAGCAGATTTCACATCTAGATAAACTGTTTGACTACTTCATTGTGAAGAGAAACCCTAGACTCCTGGTCGATTTCTGTTGGCGTATATCAGTGCTACGCGTCCCCATATGAACCAAAAGCCGAACGGCTGTTAATCATATTGCATATGGCCGATCAGTTACACCTAAACGTTTAGTCATGTTCGTTTGTAAGGAATGCATAAATTGTCTGATTGCCTAGTAAGTGACTGATAACTCCATGATCAGTGCTTCGCATCAAGTTGAGAACACAGATTATTAAGCTTGTTAAGCAACGTTTTGATTGCTACTAGGCATGAAAGGGTTTGCGTGGGATATACGGAACACCACACATACGACCGCATCATCGCCATCCTGACAGACCTTTTCCGTCGGATCTTTCGTGAAGAAGTCCAAACCCTAAGTTTCGCCCTTGATAGAGACCGTTATTAGCGAATATGTTCACTATGACCTGGAGTTGGACACCGGAACACATTCTCACGTGGCAACTATGTTGACCTCTGTGTCAATAAGCTCATATTATGCCAAATATTCAGTCAATATGACTTATCAGTGATGCACAGGTTGTTCGAAGGTCTCGAAAGATAACATCTCAACTGTTTCGTTAACTTAAGTAGATAACACTGTAATTAAGACATCCAAATCAGGTTGAAATATCAAACTGAAGTAGAATTGGTAAGCAGTGTTCCAACAACTGAGGAGTAGTTGAGCATCTATATGTGATGGTCCATTCACGTATGATTCAAGAGCACTAAAGTGGCGGCCGACGCACATCCTTATGTCCGGAGTTCATCTGAAGGTTTGGAACAGGGTGCACATCAATGAAGAACCCTGACAAGAATGGAACGCAAAATGTTGGTCGGCAGAAAAGTTTATGTCAACACGAAAGTTAAGATCGGCTGTGAGTAGCGTTCGGTTGTCAGGAATCACAATGTTGGTTATTAATCATTCGGACATGTTAGAAAATGAACACTAAAAAGAAGCTTCAGTCGACAAAAACAAATACACAGGTGGTCAAACGATGCGGTATTCTGGATCCCCAGGATTCGTCACATTACCACGATTAGCTGTTCACTCATAATTCAATCCTTATGGAAGCGCTTCATTCAAATATACTTAACAACCACTAAAGCATATACATGTCGCAAGACAACAACAAAGGTGGAGAAATGAAAAGTTTAGCATGGTCAATTCGTCAGAAAAATATCGAAACAAGCTGAGGACAAAAGCGTGTTTGTGCGTAAGTGCACACCTTACGTGTTCTGCATGCCTTCAAACAAGCAGTTCAGTTGAAAACACTTGTTATTGCCAAAGTGGACTATGTACGATATTGCTAACAAGCGCGCGCACACGCGTATCGTAAACATGCTGGCCTGGTCTATCGACATGTCGCTTAGATCAGCAAGATTAACAGCTGTGTGGATTGAAGGCGCAGAGGTCGACGATATCTGCCACACAACTACTGCAGTAGCTTTGTCGGTAGGAGAGTCAGAACAGACCATATGGTCTTTCGGTAGCATACGCTCATTGAATTTCGCGGCAGTTAGGATTGCTGTCGCACCAGCTGTTATTGGTGTTATTGTCACTTTGATACGACAGTTTAACAGACTGTGGACTTCGATACAGATCCCTCTTTTCTACTAATACATCACGAAACAATAGTAGAGTGGAAGCTGATTTCCTTGGAGACGATTTCTCCTAGATGTTTTTCTAGTATGCTTAAAACGCTATCTTCAGACAAGTAGTTTCTAAGTTATAGTCAGATCTGACAAAAAATGTCGGTGCAGTAACGTAGTGAAATTACGTAATGCTGGCCGATTACTCAACAGCTTGATAAAGGAAGTGTTTCCATCGTTATAGAGGCTACGACACAACCTACAGAATAATACGTTGAGGCTCCACAGAGGAAAACAACAAACAGTTAAACCAAGCATAATTCACAGTGGAGGTTGACAAAAGTAGGACGTTCGCAAGATCTTCGTAACTCTCATTCACACAGAAACGTGAAACAGGACGTGGGCTGAACTCTCAGAAGTGGGGTAAATTCTGTGCAAAAGTTCCCAGAATCTACGTAGGTCGACAAAACTCAGTTTTGCGTCTCTCATAAATACACACTCTCAAACTGACAGGGGATTTGGAGAAGAACCTGAATGTAAGCCCTAGGAACCAAAATCACAGTGGACACGAGTGGTACACAAGTGTCAACAACGGTAACCGGCATGACTGACAGGAAGACAGAACAGCTAGGTGAAAGGTGTGGGAGAGACAAGGTTGCTGAACAAAAGCCAGCGTGAGGCAGCTGCTTATCGAACACATCGCAAATCGCGTGTGCATTTAGAAACAAATCGAAGCAGCCGATCAGTCATTCGGCCCAGAGGTCTGTCAAATATGACCAAGCCCGCGAGTGCGAACAGATGGCTCATGTCACCGGACACAATCAGGCTCAGTGAGTTGCCCATTCGAAGCGAAAAAGAAAACAGAGATCAAAAACGGTTTGCAAGGAAAGATTAGTAAAAACAGAGGAGGGAAATTTGTTGTGTCCAGGTAAGTAAGGACGATTGTTGATTAAACAAAGCGACACTAACGGAATGGTAACCGTTCCAAGTGAAAGGGATTCAAATGTGACTATAAAGCAAACGTCGTATGTGACATAGTATTTACTATGATAAGAATGCACCCTAACAGAAGTATGAACAGAACAAACACCTTCTTCAATTGAATATAAGAATATAACACAGCCTAATACAGGGGCAATCATGATGCCATAAAGGACTGAACAAAATAGAAAAAGCGAATTTGAATTCACTGAACAACGGCAACTGATTGGGACGCTCAGACATATCGGACAACGTTGTTAAAAGTGAATGTTCTACAACCCCAAACCGGGAAAACACAAAGGACATCCCCAAAGTCTGTTGTCTCAGGCCTCGGTAGTAAACTATTATCTAGCCATCATAGTATCGTTTCTAGCTGATCTCGGATTCTGTGAATATGGTCAACGAACTAAGCGGTCGGGTGATGTACAAATCATGTCCCAGTCAACGAAGTCGACGAGGATAGATCACGTTAGGTGGAGAGACCCATTGTCTGCCGCTCTCACTGCTCACCATATGCTCCACCATATAAGAGCAACTGAACGTAGTAATATGCACTAACGCAATCGTTTAAGGACCTTGTCGCTACCTTCGAGCTAGCCCTCATATGAACCATTTTACAACTGTGACCATTGTCACTGAAAAGTCACTTCTATAACCCTTGCAAAGAAGGCTATTTGAAGTGCTCATCTTTGTCTGGTAACCATTACCACTAGAGCACTCTATAACGGTTCAGGTAGAGTGACGTTGTGGACACCTTCGTGAAGCTAAAGGATCGCGGTCCTAATCAGAGTCATTTCGGTCAACTGATGAATAGAAGAAAAAAACGCAACCCATAAGACTTATCAAGCAACATAGGGAGACGGTATATTATGATCATACTGACATTGTCAGAAAGTGTGAAGAAAAAAGTACAGATAAAGTTAGATGGTCTACTATCTGTCAGATTAATACGATCGAGTTTCGTTGTGTGACTGCCGATGGTAAAGCTAAGATAAAGGAAGCTCAGAATGAATAGAAAATTAATAGACCTAATAGTGACTGCCCCAAGAGAGAATTCACCATAGATATTTAATGAGTATGAGAGGACCATACAAAATGACTCAAGTGCTGTAATAATAATAGTAGCAGTCAGAACTAGTAGGCACACACTGACTGACTTTGAATTGCGTAACATAACATGCTACTGTGGTGTTGGTTGCATCTTAGTTTTCGTTTGTGTAAGTCGTGTGCATGGTTTACTGGGTCCTTGACTCATGCTTGTTTGTGTTGCTTCCTTCAACAGGACTGTTGGTGGAATCCCTAGTTCGGAGGAAAGCTGTTCCCCGGTGTCTCCACGTGACCCTAAAATAAGTCCACCAGTGTAACAGGCAATCAGAGTAAAGACGGCCGGCTCGTATGTTGCAATACATTCCCAATAATAACGCCACCTCCCTATTAAGAGCCATCCATCGATTCCGTCAGGTAGTACTAACTGACAACCATTAGGCTGTCTGGTAGATCAGTGGCCTAACAAAACTCGGTCACTTTCAAACATAGAGTGAAGAATTTTTCCACGCCTCGATGCTACTTACATACAGCATGATGGAGCCAACTAGTTGATGGCAAATGGGCTCTAGCTACTAAGTGTCAATGGTGGGTTTGGATGAAATGTTGAAACACAAGACCGCTGATCTTATCTCATCCATCGATCAGTTGTACTTTCCTGTCCACCAGGGAACTATACGGTAATCAAGTGTCAACTTAGCATCCAGAAAGACAAACGCCATTCGCTGGTGAATAGTAATCGACCTCAATTTTTGTCTGACGCAAAATGTGCGGTCAGCCAGCCGACCTATTTACACAATCAGCGAACGGTATTGGTGTGGTGGGAACGTGTCGATGTTTTGTTTGACTTTTATACGATGAACCATAGCACCCTCATTTTGTACATATATATATATATCATATATTACAACCTACAATCTGAAATTTGTGTATGCTCAGGCAACAATCTGAAAGAGAGGTGTACTTTTTATTTTGCCAAATTTAATGAATATCCTATCATCTGACAAAGCCATTTGGTTAGAACCAAAGAGTTGTGTTATTAACAAAATTCGACTGTACTAATGACAACAATATTAATAGGAGAGTGAACATGACAAAGAAAGCTGCTGCGAAGCAGGGGTAGGATAACCAAATCTAGTTTAAAGGTTTTCGTCGAAGAATTTACCAAAATGGATTACTAATGAACGTCGAAAGTGACCGAACGTTCAGACGGCATGTGATTGGTCAATGCATGGAACCGAGATGTATGACAATCGGTCTCGATTACGAATCTAACAAAACTCATGAACTCACACAAGACACACATGTATCTAATGTGGTTAGCGAACATGATCTGTTTACTGGCGGGTAGGCGAAGAATGGTATCGAGTCTATAGATGATTTTAATCAATGTCCACAACTCTTCAGGACTTGGTGAGGAAAAGTGACCTTATGATCGATTATCTCATCAGCCACGCTCACGCAAGGAATGCAAACAAATCGATCGGAGTTCACAAACTAAATTGAAGACGGTGCCCGGCTAAAAACAAATGTTATAATCACGATCGATGATTAGTCTCTACCTGCTATCTACTGCTGACTGCTTTATGAGTTCATAATGTCCGGTTGAGAATGTTCTTGTCAGCCCAATTTTGTCTTTTGTTAGGCAGTAACCAGGTCCGTAATTCCTGAGTAATTTTACCGAGAGGAAAAAAAGCATACAGGAACATAAAAATGAAAGAACTTCCAACATATTCCGCGGGTGTCTAAGAAGCGTTCGCCTTCTCGGAATACGGTATTCTACTATTTCGATTGGTTGAGAAGTCACAAACTGATAAGTATGGCAATCGACGGTCAATCCATGTCAAGATGATACGCAATTTTTCAGAAGTTCAAAAAACCATTGTCGCCGGATAAAGAAAGCAAGGTGTTGTATTCTGTCTAAGAATCACTTTCACTTGACATAGTCGCCATTTTTGGCCACATTGGTGTTCATTATCACTTTTGAAAAAGGTCCCAAATTTCAATTCCCTGATCAGATTAGTATTCCAATGGGTAAGAAAATTCAGTCGACACAACGATTAACACTGGATCAAGCCTCTACACCCCGGATACAATAAAAAGAATGACAGGAAAAAGATACACCCAGCTATAAAGTTAATGTCTTGGGGATATGAACGTTTTACTTTGCATTTTACAACTATCGCATGGCGTTTCTGCATGTAGTACTGGTTGAGCCCATCCGAAAGATGACAGTCAAAATGTATAAACACTCCCATGAGCATACCTAACTAGCAATACCTGTTCGACCTATCTTTAGATTGTGTCACTGCTACCATTACTGTTTAATCGTTATACAACCGAGAGGAAAACCTACACTTGAGAGATGAAAGACAGTCAAGGATGAGACTCCAGTTGTAAAACCACTGTATCTAAACTCGACCAGTAAACAACGGGACGTTGCAAAGGTATAACTAGGTTGTAAGTGACAGCAAGAGGTCAACTTGCAACTCTCACCCTTTCACTACAGGAACTACCCATACACAGGTAATAACTCAGTTAAGTATTAGCAATTCTCATGCGACTCATTTCAAGTAGCAGTCATCTACGTTAAGGCTACCAATCAGAGGTCAAGTGTGTCATGACGTCTTGCTGAAAAGCGGTATGTTCAGTAAACAGCAAATTCGAAGGAAAATCGGAAGAAACGCCAATACATGCATAGCATCCCTGAAAAACGAGTTTCGTCAGTATGGATAAATCTGACTTTTATAGAAACCATGTCAGTGGTTAATCCAGTTCTCCGACCCCACATCAAACGTTTCTATTTTGTGTAAACGCTCAACCACACTTAGTTGTGAATAACGCTCAGGTTCGAGGTCACCTCAAGAGAAGAGACAGCAGGTGTTCTATCAACTCCAGTCAATAACCCCAAGAGTACGCCTTCACAGTCAGGTTGAAATAACAGAATTCACCGAACTCGTTCAGTAATCTACCAGCTGGCATAAAATGAAGGCAGCTCACGTGAGGGCAAACTTCACATTCAGAAAGACAGTTCAACTAGTTGCCTTTGAAAAAGATCATTAAACTGGAGTTTCATTCTCGTTGAAACTTGTTCCTAGAATATATCCTGGCCACGGCTAAACGTGATTGAACGTTTGAATGTGCCCAATGTGAAATCCACTTCAGCGATCAACACGATTACCTCGCGAAAACGTGGACCACAGTTCAAATCCAGATTGCATCAGGGACGATCCTGTACAAAAGTAAAGCATTAATCCAGTGATTTATTTTTCCAAAGGAATTGACCACAAAATAAATCTGAATATGAAAGTCGCAGACAAATGTAGTGATGTTCAGTTCACATCGACCAGATACCTAACTGCTCATCGGGACTCCTCTATTTATGGGTTTACCATAAGTATTCCTCAGTCTAGAGTAGGAGCTAGCATCTGTAGTCAACAGTGACCAGCCTGATCGGTTCTAGCTGTCGTTGACTAAGTACAGACAACGACAACTTGATAGAATGAATTGACACGGTCAACCTCACATCACTTCATGTTACCTTGGCATGCACCAATTAAACGCGTTTATGGTCATTTCAAGAACGGACAAAGAAATGAGGCAGTACATGTAAAAACCAACACATCTGAAACGTGTCCACGTCAATCTAATCAGAATGCACTACAGTGGTACAGATAAGTCAGCAACATAGCAAGAGACAGTGTTTGATATGAAAAACTTCCGTGAAGCATATTAACCGTATGCTGCAAGCTACGAAATAACTCAGTGGTATTGACAAGACAAAGTTTATCAAAGCGCCGCACAAAGGAAAAGGCTGATTGTTGGTTCCGTGCTGTCTAGGTAAGCAATGCGGTGTGGTGACCAATCAGTGAATCGGTCACTTTTGCAGTCAAATTGAACAACATGTGTGGCTAAGCGCTTGATCTTGAAAAGTCATACGCAGTTTGGTTTGGCAAGCATCGGCAGTGTGACTATAACTGCAGGCATTAATACGCAAACAATGATGTTTGACTGAGATCCCACTTGTGTTGTAGTGCACTAGTGCGCCGTGTGACAAGCGCACTAACAAGGTCGTCTCCGCTGAAAAGCAGATACACATAGACAGTGAGATGTACTTCGAAAAAAATTGAAAATTCCGGCTATTTTACAACATAACTACCAAAGTAACTTTTATACCTACAATCTAATCAAAACTCTGATCGCATTCCGATTCTAAGGTAGTTGCACTAGAACAAACTCAAAATCTGGGTCTCAGATGGGTTAGAACCAACGACAGAAATCACGCCCCATCACAGCAGATGCTCTGCGAGTTGAGAGAGAAAACCAGGTTGGAGGCTAAGAAATCTTATTGCCGTATACGAAACTCACTAGTGGATGGATTGAACAAGTCAGTTTTCCCAAGTGGATGACAGCTAATGTTATCACGACGGTCATTGTCTCCCGAACAGGAACCAAAATAATGAAGAGTAGGTACTTGCCAATCCACGTGATCTTGTGACAGAATGATCTCGGCTATATAACACCAATACAAGGGAGAATTTTATACGTGATAACACAACGTCGAGGTTTCATAACAATCAAATTCGAGTGTGTTCGAGCTCAATCGACTGAAATGTGATGGGAACTGTAAATCCCGCTCTTTGTTGCGTTTCTTCATCAAAAATTAATCTGCATAACGGTGATACAGCACTATACTCGCCATCCGAGACGGTGAATAAGTATGAAACTGTCGACTATGAACAAATGAACTACCCACAGTAGTGTTATCGATTTGCCTGTAATGTTAGTTACCAGTTCAACTTTGTTGCTACTCCCAACAACCGAGTTACACCTTCTCGAAAGTGTCAAACTTCTACAATTTCTTTAGGTGAGCATGTGTCCACTGGAAAAATAAATAATGCGCAGTTGAAAGCTTTCTCTTCGTGTGGTCATTCTACTATGCACTTATGGCTTGCTAGGGAAGTCATGTCCGGATTGTGGGTTCAACGGTCATAACCAACATCACACACATTTCGACATACGCGTTCATGAAACGGACTTCACAGTTATGGTTCGTTTGTGCAACAAGCCGTTAATACCAGATTTGGCTTGATTTTCGGTAAGTGAGAAAAGATCAACTTTGATGACTGTGCAGGTCGATGACTTTGAACAGATGAGATACAACCTTGTTTTGATATCACCCAAATCAACTAGGCCAGGCGAATTCCCAATAGTCCGGTTGTGCTGGTTCTCGACTTTGTACAAAAGTAAAACCTGTCCACCATCTGATCTGACATTCTCACTCGCTGTCACAGGGTTGAGTAAATGACTGAATTTCACCCCTTCCGAATTCTGTTAGTAGTCACTTTACTAATTGTGTGTACCTGAAAAAAGAGGTCATTAAATGGAAGTTTGCGATGACTGATAACTGAGTAACGCTCATCTGTATCCTGACAGCTAATCGAATGTGCCAAAATACTGTACAGCGTGAGTCAAACCTGACATCACGTGAGTTAAACAAAAAGAGGCTGACTGAAATATCTTTTAATTAAAAAAGGTTATTGTCTCGACATTTCATTTTTTTTGGCCGTAACAAAAAAGGAAAGTAAAAATCACAAATTTTTCCGCCTCGTAAGTTCAGAAATAGGCATTTCTGTTGTTAAAACACAAATTGACAACTGAGAAACCATCGATAGTGATTGTGGC
This sequence comes from Paragonimus heterotremus, assembly GCA_013368495.1. Lineage (NCBI taxonomy): Eukaryota > Metazoa > Platyhelminthes > Trematoda > Plagiorchiida > Troglotrematidae > Paragonimus > Paragonimus heterotremus. Next base: position 120,527 of record LUCH01000833.1, on the reverse strand, counting down.
GGTATGGACACATCCAGTAAACGTTAGGTCGCTTGATACATCGGTCTCCGAAACGGCGCTTAGCATGTTAATTGTTTTTTAATTAAAGGTGAACAGTAGAGTAAACTGACTCCCGTCTGGTTCGCATTGGCGGCGTCCAACGCGACTAAACCATAGCGGTGAAGTCATGACAAAACGAGAGTTCATTTAAGTGTATGTCTATCGTTCACATCTTACAGTTTATCTCCTTGTTCGTTTCACCTAAGTCCTTACACACATATACACGCACACACACACACACACACAAGTGCACGAATACAATCGAGTTTATCAGTCGGCCTGCAAGAACTAAATGAGCGTGTGAATAGGGACAATCGACAAACGAAACACAGTTCAAATTTCACGGGCAACAAAAACCCACAAAATGGTGACACTCTTGGGTGTAAAAGTTGCACGTATCGAATTACCGGCGGTGATGTGAATGAACGAGTGGCACAACTTCGTGCCACACCACCGACATAGCTGATAAATGGCAAATCGAATGAAAAGGAGCTTTGTGAAAGAAGATACTGTTTGGCCGGACCAGAATGAGATGGCCTAGCTCTGGCATAAGTAAACATTGAGGATTTGTTTAAGAAAATCTAGCCGTTAAGCACAAAAGTTGTATGAATGCTGCATTGATAGCAAGATCAAACGAGCGGAATTGTGTGCAGTCAGTCGGGAAATAAAAGCAAGCGCTAGAACACGAATGCCAGAGAACCTAGCATAAAGCATTACCTAAACATGACTCCGTGTGCAGGTCCCAACAATCATTTCGACTAGGAGGAAACACAGTTCGTGAAGTGGCCTACAGAACAAATGGAAAAACTTCGAAGAGCACACGATTTGTGGGCAAGGTCTCACATCAAGAGTAGTGTGCGAATTTCGGAGTGAATCAATTAAGCACTTCAGAACTTGTAGACAGTTAGGGTAGGTGATCGACCAAAGTCATTCAGTGTAACTTGTCATCTGTACAAATGTATAAACAAACGGAAAGGTTGGTCACAAAAACGAGTGAAAACGTCTGTTTGATATGAGAAATGCTGTAAACTGTTTGGTAGCTCGACAAATGACGAAACACGCAGCACGCAGGAAGACCACTACATATAAAACGGAAACTCAGCACGCTGTAGCTTATGATGAGATCTAACTTTTTTCTTACCACTTCTCCAATCGAACACAATTCCTCGAGGAGCGATTCGACTTTTGAGACCAACCGGCTGATTCAATTGAAACTTCTGCTACACGACCGGCTAACGGAAGTCGATGAACACAGTTTGACCATTTCAAAGACTGGCTGGTGTGGTCAGCTTCCCTACCCCGTTCGCTTAGCATATACTGTTAATCAAAGACGTACCCTGATTGAAACTTGGTCGGTAGATGCTGTTATTGCAATTCGCTACTATTTTTACAGATAGCAACTTCTACAGCTATATTCTATTAGCAAGTGTGCACTGTGCGACACGTATTGTTCCAGTTAGACAAAACACTCTAAGCCTTAGCACGTCAGTTTGACGTGCATTGGAACAACAGTCTATCATGCATAGCATGCCGAGTTTACAAGGTAATTCAGTTGTAACCATGGTTTCACTGATTGGTCGAACATGAATAGACATCACACCGACTAGAAAGTTGAGTTGACAAGCCACCGTCGTTACAAGAGGATCAAACACGGTGTGCTTTAGAAGTGTAGACGCATTGATGATTCACGTAAAGTCGATTACCATCACTAGGGTTCAGACAAAGTGTAAAAACTGTGAGCAAATGCATAAAGTAGCTTTCTGAATGAACGTGTGAAATAATTATAGTAGTTGTCATATGTGTGCGTTTTCATTACATATGCAATATACGCATTAACTTCAAAGAATGTGTACAGAAATCCCGCTGTGAAAGCCGTCGCTTCTTTACATGGACAAGGAGTATTGTTTCGAAATAAGTTACGATTTACTAAGTTCTATTTTTCCTATTAAAGATGGAAATATGACTGCAATAGCCATAGTCCGTACAGCAGGATTAAGCAAAGTACAAACGATATCTGAAGCTCAAGTTTAAAAATAACCTTTCTGCATAATTGAGGGTGAAGACACATCCCCGTCCATCAACACTGAAAATAGTGTAGCAGCAGCATAGTCGATTCGGAGGATAGACAACCGAATGGTACAGTGCAGAACGACAGTTGCAGATCGTATGCAAACCGTACTCATGTGGTTGCTCGTGACTGTCTTTCACATGCGACCATAAGTATGCTCGAGTTGTGCCGGCTAAGATTTCCATGTTACTGCAGGTTGACCATGGACTACAATATATCACTTAATTCAACAAGCCTAAAATTAATGTCAACAAGCTTGGTAAAGGCGCCACAACCAAAAATGGAATGACTCTTCATCACATCTGCAATAAGACTCTGACGAGAAATACCAAATGGAACAGTATTTACAAACTGGAAAGAATGGGCTAATGTAAATCTTAATTTTTGCTGCCAGAGTTTCTACATCTGGAGTAGTCGATCAAGGAGAACAATTTCATTACGACCTGAACCAAACACTTTTAAAGTCAGGTATCCCATTATGGAAATCTCCTGATGTAATGTTCAAAAATGTTCCCTTAAAATACATCCCACTTCACAGCAATTCTAATTAATTAACCTTACATAGAAAACCTGTCCCTACGTTTTACTAAATCAAAATACACGTCCAAGTGGGAGAAATACGTACATTACGGTTGATGAATCAACGGAGGACAAGTGTGGTATTACTGCAACATGCTCGCTGATCCCTGTGCTTCCTGACTGTATTACTTGTGGTTCAATAAACTCGTTCATCGTCCCCCTACGCATCAAAAACGTACCCTTGTTGTTTTGATCACTTACTACTTAGTATGACAGTGTGCGTCTGTTAGTAACATATGTCATTCCCCGTGGGATTGAAGCAGAAACCAGTTTGTATGTGCTTTCACCCAAATTGATTCATCTGACATGCCAGGCGCAGGTCATCAACCGTGTTAATGAAATGCTCCTTCCTCCAATTGTGGAAGTGGATGGTTTCATCGGCCATTATAAAACAATTACTGTCATAGCCCCATCAAGAAAGAATGCTTTTCATGATTTAGCGTTCGTCCACAGACTGCAACTATCGCCACTTATTACTTACTAGGATATATGTAGTGAAGTCGTAGACGTGGAACCGAGAGAATTATAAAACAACGAACAATTGTGATTGAACTGAACTGACTGCCTCAAAAAAGTCTTCCGGAGCAGCTAATATGACTGTGGTTCATACAAACTTCAAGTAATCGATGGATACTATTGCAAGACTGAATGAACAGGGATGACAACTGACTCTCGATGTCTGTGTTGCAATTTCCCCGAGAATTCTCCGGCGTCTGATATTCACATGAGACTGGCTGTATGAAAAAAGAGCGATGATGTCCTATTCAACGTTCTAGGATAATGATGAACAAAGTAGTTATCACCATTCCTAGATGAAGACTTATCCGACTAGTCTTGCGAAATTTCGCCAAAATCCAACAGGTTGTCATCACCATGTATACAATAATTATATTGAAAATGTTGACGTTGAGCGTCCACCTAATTCAAGTGAGCATTTATTCAGAGTGAACCTCGTTTCTATAACACAAGGGCACCTGAAGCATACGGAGTGGGCTAAAGCGGATGTAAATGAGCTCGTCTTGAGATAAACTGAGAAAATTTTCATACCAACAAGATGAATTTATCGAACGTTTGTGCATATCATGCATCACAGTGCTTTGACTGCAAACAACTATTGCATGTATTTCGATGGATTAAAACATTGTTCTGCATTGTTTTCAGAACCCAGTGACAATTCCAGTTAACACAGAGGGTGTAAAACAAACAAGTGTAGTGTGTAGTGTTTCGTTTAATTTGGATTTCTTCTAAATACAGTCTGTTCACAATTATAAGGTTAGCTGGTATCTGACTAGATCTCCCACACCTTCTCGTTCGGGATGTTAAGATGTGACAACTTTCAGTGTGATCAATACTTGCTAAAAAAGACTTAATATAAGATACAACAGGAAGAGAACGACCAGAGAATGGTCACTCCAAAATGGTAAGGTTACCAAATTTAAAACCATTCACATGCGTCCAAATTCACAGCGCGACGCAGTTGAAAAGATGAGTTATGTTCAATCTGAAATGACCGTCAGCACAGACCGATGCAGTAAAGATAATTCACGGAATAGCGTTCACAAACTGACCTGTTCCGAAAATCGACAAACTGCAATCATCTGTCTGCAATTGGGGAATGATTGCCAGAGAGCAGCTGATGGATCTCGAGCGAGATAAGACTTCGACTTTGTGTTCAATGGATCTTAGGACTAGTAAGATTGGACGAAACCCGAGAAAATCTGAAGCAATGGTGAACAACTACACAGGAGCTTGGGAAAAAGACCATGAGAAGGAAGGAAAAAGAGGAAAAAGGCACTATCCACTCCGAGCAAAAAGGGCAGTACTATGTAAGGTTTTTTCCAAAGGCAGCAATGTATGCACGAACAAGCAATATTCATTGTTGAAGTATAAAAATTTACAACTTGCCACATCACAAGGAGTATGTCACTACTGGCCTACTGGGAGCTTTTATGGACAAAATGGTTGAAGAAATAACACACAGAAGAACACTTACACCCGCCTGAGAGTTACGCCGCTTGGACAGATGAGTGGTATGAGGTGACCCTCTCTTATGATGACAGATAGCCTAGAAGTCTGTAATTATTACTGGCATGACTTGTATTGGAATCCCTTAAGTAGACCATCGTGTAAAGGTGGCAGTATGATGTTCTTGGGAGCTAACTTTCATATTTGAAATCTGAATAGGTATTTTTGAAAGAAACTCAACGCTCTTATCCGCCTCACATTCAGACGTTTTCTAGTGAACTGTTGCCATTCCGGATAACACCACGGAAAACGTTCTTACAAGAAGACTGTGGCATTCATACGGCCCGGTAGACCAAATAGTGACGAATGTGCAAAGAACCGATACAGTAGTTTCACCTTCACCAAATTCTTACATTATTCAAGTTAAGAATCAGTAGAAAGTATTGTTCAGAAGTGGGGACTACAAAACTCGAACATAGGAATCAAGTAAATCAGGCTACCACCAGACTTGGAGTACGCTAAAAAAACAGAACGTGAGTGGTTGATTGATACCATGAATAAATATCGTGTTGAAATTGGAGTTTATACACTCATCGATATTCAAGCAGTAACATAAGAATGTGAACTGTCATTTACTTGTGGAATTAGCCTACTTGTAGACAATTATTTCTGCTAGATATTAAATAAAACCATTTTCGGAAGAAACTTAGTTCACCCTGAGGTCTTCGCCTTTTATTCTCTCATACAAAACTGTTATATGTTTACACAAGGTTCACGAGAATTCGGCCGGAAAACAGGCAAACTTATCAATGAGGAACATAGCGTTATCATGTCGGTGTCGGCCGTTGTTTTCGTTGGCACCTATTTTTGAAGCGATTCCCGTTTTACGTCCAGCATAAACCATGTGAAGACAGCATGGCAGTTATAATCTCGCAAATCGTGGGTGCTTCAACACTTCGAAGTTCGGTGTGTCGATTCATCCGTTCAAAGCAAGCCCATAAATTGTTACGACAGTTGGACACTAAATAATGGCTAGCCATAGTCACTCACTGAAACGAAGGCTCAATCCGTTCACGACAGTCACATGGTGCGAGTGGCAGGAGAAAGTAAAACTTACGCTTCTTTTCACGTTACTAAAAGCTTCTTCATGTGCAATAAAACCGGTCACTCAAATGATCGAGGTTAAATCATATGAAAGCTGCTACAATTTATCTCCCATTTAACAATATTGCTCTGTTGTTTGTGTGTATTATCTCATGGGTTAAATCTTGTTTGTTCTACAAGATCCATTGTTACAGGTAAGCTGATGACGATAACCTAGGAGGTGGATTTTCACGAAACTGGCTTCAACACATTCGCTCTGTTTAAAGTGCTCAAAGTCGTTGGACGCAATATTCGTATGATCAGCTGGTTCCGTTTATGTACCCGCACAAATAATAAGGTTGACGAAATATTGTCTAGATTGCATCCATCAATCCCTGTGTAGTGGAAAATACCGCTCACATTTAATTTACGACATTAACTGGCTATCTGTTTATTTGGAAAGGTTCAGCTGTTGCAAGAAATGTGACATTATGTTTATCATATATGGCGGCCAAGGTCATATTTTGAAAAGCGCTGAAAGGCGCTGTACATTCGAGTCCCCGTACTACAGACACTGGAGGATACATGTGCTTTAATTCTGTGTTCATCTAACATTTGCTTAATCATACTGGTGAATAGACTTAATGATACCTTGATGGGATCGACAATAGAGCGTATGCAAAGAGATACGGAACTTCATGCCAGCTTATTAGTCTGACTGCAGCTGCAAGCCTGTGTATCAAACTGCGGAAACAAACGTTGCTAGAACTCGAAGCTGTTAGTAACTTACTTTCAAAGGACGCTTACAGAATATCGCAGGGGAACGATATCGTCACTTTTTGGTAGCCCTCACCACAAACAACTTCGATCGTAGAGAAATACGCAATCGTGTTCTGGGTCGTCTATATCGGTTCTCAGACAGCCATAGATCACGAAGATTGGACGAGGCTCTCAGACCATCAGACAAAACTTCTAAACGGTTAACCAAAGCTTTTAAACGACGGGAAGTGTAGCACTGCTGGTGGCAATTTTCATGTAAAATAGGTGCTGTGATTCGAAAGGCGATTTACGTTGTATCCGTTTCGAGTGAATGTTAGCCAGACAGTAACCACAAACACAAACGTACATACATATATAAATACACATCGATACACACACACATACACATAAATAATAGAAATGACCAACAATACCGGTGAGTTTGCGGTCACTCAGGGACTATGAATCGTCGTTCGTTGTCGCGTGTGCTTAATCACGGGCGCAATACTGCCGGACAGCGGTCAGGATGCCGCCACGCCGCAAAAACCTGTCGGACGAAAAACACATAAGCCGACAGGGCCGGGTGTACATGTGCACAAAGAACGCCTCTTTTCACAATTATACCACCACCACAGCCGCCGCCATAATGTCTGTCAGTCAGTGTCTGGGGCTGAGTGTATGTGCAACCCGTTAGAATGAAGGTCAGTAAAACAAATGAACAGCGGTGGGATTAATCTCTATCAGTTCACGATTCAACCGTAATGCTGTGGAAGTTAGACAGAACGCATCGGATAGTATGTAATGAAGAACAACTGGATAGTCCGAGACCTACTCCTTCAGAACACACAAACAGTTACACTGACAATCAGTAAGGACGCTGATTTGTAAGCACCAAACTTAGGATGTTGACCGTTTGACACAGTTGACAAAGTTGGCTAACAGGTCAGCAAAATGGACCATTGAAAATGGAATCAGTCGTTTGATCATCCATATCGTTCGCTGGAAACTTTCTTTGACAAGGCGGTGTATCAAATTCAGTGATGTGCCTGTAGTCTGTTTAGTGCACAATTCTAGACTTCGGTTGGTCACCTCGTTTGTTACTATCAGGATTCATGCCGACCAGGCCCATACTACTCGTAGATACGGCCAAAAGTTGGAGCTGGGTTTATGCATAAGCCAGACGCAGTCGCGATTACAAATGACAAAAATATGACCGGTAGGTCCAATTCCGTAGAGATATTGAACAGAAGTTTGTATCCAATCAATGTGGATTTATCACAGAAAATCCAAGACCAGAACTACCACATCTTCTCAGTTGGGAACAGTACAAGATTTCAAGGAAGTACCAAATGGAATAGGAGAAGTTCAACACCAATACATGCGACTTACGGTTGTTCTAGACGTGCCAGTCTATGCTTTGAATACTTGACTACATCCAAGTCTGGCGGAGCACAGTTCGCAATATCGTCAGAAACTTGACAGAAAGTGCAACTCATCCGCAGTAAATAAAAGCCAATAACGTATTCCTTACAAAAATTGTGATACTGCAGAATTTTATCTGAAGACAACAAAGCAATGTAGTCGGACTGTGTGATATACTACTACAGTTCCCGCTTTTCAGCTGTGGAAGTCAGTTGGAGTAACAAACTAATTATTTATAGATGGCACGTAACAAACATAATAACAACACCTGATTTCCCCAGTGAAAACTTTCTGCACAGAGAGGGAACGGGATGAGACCTCGTGCATAAACTACTCATGAAACGTGTCAACAAATGTGTATCACAAGGTCAAAAGCCAGATGAAAAGTGTCAATCTAATGACTGGTACCTATGAGTAATGTAAGTCGTCGCCAGTGTATTGTTAACCGGAGCGGAGTGAATGATTGGCAATTCTAGATTTGAAACATTGGGTTCCCTTCAATAACTTCATCAGCGCAGAAAGAAGACATATGTTGCGATATGTTAACATTTCGTTTACTCTCATCAGTCGCAAACGTAAAACATGCAAGTTATATATGATAGACAATTAGAGATAGACAGGGTATGGACACGCATACAATCACACCACGAATTATGTCATCACCACCACGGCAACCCTATAGGTTGCTTCACCCACTTTTGTGCACATAGCGCCGGCTGGTGAGCTCTAATCAGCATGGCTTCGCTAAAGGCCAGTAGTTTCGGGTTCTGATGACGTAACAATATTTTGAAAGAGTTAAGAGGGACCACCTGGTGACCTGTTATCATAAGGTGTCTTGCAATTCTAAATTTGTTGTCCGTGCCCAGGGTACAAATTAGGAAGTGTTAACAAAAAAACACAAGTAAGTTGAATAGAATGGAACTGCAATCAATGTTCGGAAAATAGATATAAACTCCTAAAACGAACATTTAAAGCCCGGTTCGGTTTAGTCGGCATTGATCATCGACCGATATGTGGTTGTCTGGTGATCGGACTGTATGTAGACCGATCAGTCAAAACATTCTCACCCACTGCGCGTCCATCCGCCTGCCTGAATCCTTAAGCCGTACTCCTTGGCCGAGAAAACTCGCAAAGCCCTACACACACGAAGAGACGAGACGAAATGTTGCGGTTTCCTGTCCACTCACTCAAATTTGGGATTGGTAGTATACTTGTGTGTGTGTGTGTGGTTAGCCGCCAAGCTAGCCTAAACAGCTAGCAATCCGGCCAACGCCACTCTCGAGAACAGGCCACACACGAAGAAGCTGAGCACACAGATCGGAAAGACAGGAAGAGAACTCGGTCGAACAAAGCAACGTGGCAGTGTTGGCAATATAAGGCAAACTGGTCGGCTAAAGATGGTGCAACTAATGAGGTTTGCAATTAGCAGCTGATGAAGCGAGAAAATTCAATACCATCTACATTCTGACCGGGCTCGGCGACACTAGTCCTGTGAACAACCGAGAAGTAAAAATCGGTGCGAACGTTGATCGTGTTGCCTGTGCGTGCGTGCGTATGTCTATGTGTACGTGACGCGTGTTGACAGCAAAATCAGCAACGGAAAAAAAGGATTACACAAGATGAGAAGGAGAAGGTGAGGGCGGGAGGCGACCAGTTGCAATCGGTATTTGTTCTGTCACAAACAGAAAGACACGCAAATACGAACGTAAACAAGACCTGTGGCTGCACGCGCGTATGCGGGTGCAGCGATGAAGACAGAAGACCAGAGGGTCAGACCGCCATTGCGGCAACCGCGCTATCGCCATCACTGTGAATGGTATGCAAATGTCAATGGACAGCAGTAGCAGGAGCGGGCCGACCGAACGGCGAGCATCGGCGCAGCATGACCGACACAATGCCGATAATACCGTGCGTGTATGTGTGATGCGGACCAGAAACTAGTCACGGCAGCCGCAACGGCTGCTGGGCTTGAAACGTGTGACGGGTCGGTCAAAGGTGAACAGGCGACAGTGTGCACAAAGGGAAACGGCACGTAAATCTGACTGATCTGCTGAAGGGTGAGAAAAGATGAGGTGACAACGACATGCACGTGATGCCACAGATTTCAATCTCCGAGACTGGTGTAGATGAATCCTTAAATGCCGCCTCCACTAAACCTTTCAAACCAAAAACAGAGCATTTGCTTTGACACTACAGCGATACTTTAAATTTCCAACTGGGCGCCATGTCCACGTAGTCACGAGTCCATTTTGTAAGTAAACATGTTGTGCTCTCGTGTAAAGCATCCAATTACCAGTTCAGCAGGCAAAGCCACATCAGTTGACCGACCAGTTCCCATTCATCTGATGAGAGTAACAGGATTCTGAAGATAAATACTCGTGCACTATACACAATGTTGTGAACGTAACCTATCAGTTGTAGTTCATTGAGAAAACATCACTACACACATTATTACAACCGTCCACTTTCGGTAAGCATTTCTATCCTAAAGGTCGACACTGCTCCTGTCCTCCTCCTACGGAAATAAGGTTTGCTAATAAAGTGTACGATTTTTTGTGTTTACCCACTATACCAGCATCATTGCTAAATCGTTATGGTGTGTAGCGAAGTCGAATAGCCATCAACCAAACGGTTATCCTAAGTATGAATCACTTCAAGACAATTCTTTGCCTAAAAATGGGTCAGTACACGAAATGACAATTTTAGTTGTGGCTACGATTCATTCAGCCCTGTCACTCTTCCCGTCTCTGTCGACCATTTAAAAGGCTTACCCTTACACAGAAAATGATTGTTATTGCACTATGTAGCCATGAGTAACCTACTTGGTTCCATTTTTACTTGTGTTCACGGGTAACATTCCACAAACTCTCCTTCCGCGACTCAGTTAGCTAAAGTTGTGCAAACGGTATGAGAGGGATGAATCCTTGCATGGTTGAACTTAGAAGGGAATCTAAAATATGCTCCAGGCAATCGAATCCATAACTTTTGAATGCGATGTCTGGTTTAGGCGCCGATCAGGTGAATCCACTGAATGGCTAGTGTGTTGCGGGCCAACATCAGGCAGACAATGCATGAGTTTCACGGTGACGCACGTAAAAGATGACCACTTCATACGTTGTTCTAAACGGCGTCAAAAATGTTCGGGAGAAGGACTGCAACTGAAACGTAGTTGTACGAAACTATCCGTGCCAACATTTTCCAAGGATCATTTTTGCACAAAATAGATCAAGTTGACTCCATTAAAAATTTCAGTTGCGCAGATCCAAGAAAGCCAACTCTATGAAACCTCTATTCAAAGGCGACATTTTAAGGAATACAACCAGTAAGAGGACTGGCGCCAAGACGAAACGCGAATATAATGCAATACGGTCTCTTTCGCTCCCATAAAGTCTGAAGCTGTCTCTACATTGGATCAAAAAGCAAACAAATAAGTTGCCTACTGGCCACCACCCAATTAACCTGTTGTCGCCTTAACAACTACATCCGTACACCATAAAGGAAGCGTAAAATCACAGTCAAGAAACATGTGTCACAAATGGCTGAGAAATGTATTGGCTTACTCATTGGTGAGTGACGTGCAGCGAGGATGTAACGCCAATCGCAAGACACATATCGACCATAAGTCATACAGTTGGTGTCGCACAACTGTTTGATGTCCTGATGAACATTTAGAACACAAATCATGCAGTATTGTGAGGCCTTACTGAACAGTTGTCAATAGAAAAACAATTAACTGTCGAACTTCGCTTGCCATGAATTCAGCTGTGAGCAGCACTCACGACCCAGAGTAGGTTGCACGTTTCAGTTCAAAACAAGTGCTTCATATTTAATATTATTCATACGTTTACGAATGATGAATGTATATGAAATTAATTCATATTGTATTATGTTTCAAGAGTATCACATTCTAAAGTGGTTGAAGTTATCCAATTATCCGTGAAACAATGGCGATACATTTTCTGACAAGCGCCCAGTGGCAAATTCCTACGAAGGCAAACACGACAAATTAAGAACCTCCGGTGTCAAAGATTAACCTTGACAGACTCACTTATGTGTAGACCGCAAATGAAAACCCGTTTATTACAACCAACGCCTATGACGAGAATTGTTTGATACCCAATTCCTATAAGTAGCTCTAGACAACCGATACCAGGAAAACCCATGCTTGAAAGGTATCATTGTAACACTGAAGACAACGAGGGCTGCCCTCTGTGAGTTCGAACCTCGGCTACATCGATCACTCCTGTCTTGGTCTGAACAGCTAGGCGGTATTCAGCCCCACATACAACGTAATGTGTCACATAGCAGCACATGTTCGGTGTGATAGAACTGAGGATCTGATCTATTATCAATTCGTATTCTCAATACTGTTTCAGAAACCGAAGGTCCTCAGGTATTACAATGCATGAATTTTCAAGCTTTCACATTGTGCTACCAAAATATACGATCTTGACTCTTTTGTTCTGTTGTTAATGTGCATATGTAAACAAATGTTGCCAAGAAGCCAGTTACCAACTAACTGCTCAATAGGTCGGGACCTGGAGGCATAAAAAACGCGCAAACCACAGCGAAAAAGCTGGTGCCAAAATGAACAACGTATTTGTCAGGGTCCGTTATGGTAGGAATGGCTCGAAACTGTCATGAATTTGTCTGCCAGAACGAGAGTCAGTTTGCTGTATTGCGGGATGGGTAACAATTATGTCAAGTAATTCTTGAGTCAGTTGTTTTTGTGCGAACAGAATAAGTTACCGACGGCTGACCAACATATATGTATCAAAATAGCATGACTGAATGGTTTACCTAAAACTCACAAATCAAGTCTTCCTATGCTACCCAGTTTAGCAATAAACAATTTTCCCTACCATGTATTAGCGAAGTGGCTGGTTGGTACTTTAATGCTTCTTTGCCCAAAATAATATGTCTACTTTCGAAGAAACTTTTGATCTAGATACTGCGTCAGACAGGATGAGTTCTAGTTATGATAATCCTTCAACTACTAATGTATCATAATGCGAAACTATAGATTTCATCCATGATCACTGTTTACCTAACTCGGTCCAGATGGATCTAATGAACGTTCGGTGTGAAGTAAATCGAAGTGGACAGGACAGCACAAGGATTTCATGAGTTTGGCTCAGGTTGCACACAAAAGGTCACTAGTACGTACAGTGCTTTACAGAGCGTCAAACGTACGCACTGAAAACAGACTGCAGGCTGAACAAACACCATTGCATAAAGCACTTCGTCCTAACGGTTTCGCGTAACATTTTATTCGGAAATGGGGGAAACTTACTCCCCTCGGAAACTGCAACTGTGGAGGTTCCTAAAAATGTCATTTCAATCAAACCCCCTTTCAAATGGGACAGTTTAATAAATACCTTCTGCAAAAGTTATTCTCTCCACATTGAGACGCGTGCACAATGTAGCAAAACTTGTCCCGCTCTCACAGACAAACAGGTTGCCTCTAACCCCGGTCAAAAAAGCAGTCCTGTGTTTTCTACCAGTCAACGTATCTATGAATTTTCTTGCAGTTGCGGAAACACTTATGTCAATAGAACAGAAAGAATGCTTGAAATAATGATTAAAGATCATATCCCAAAGTCAGTGAGAGATATCTTAACTCACCTGAGAATGAGTAATGCTCTGCGAAGACAGAATTCCACTTCATTCATTGATAGGCACCTAGCAGTCAAAGGTTACAAATTCAACATTGTATCTTCGTTTACGGCCAAGATGAATGCTTGCAAGTCAAAAATTCGTAAAAAGTCTACCGTCTTAAAAAAATATGTAGCATTTACCAAAAGTATCCAGTGATGGGTGGCCGGAAGAATTATGACGTACAGGAAGTGTCTACTCAGATGTACCAGCGCAACTAAATCAGTTATTACTGAGCTACAGAGCTAAAAGTAGACCTAATTACTACGTAATTAATACTCCATAATCCGGGCCACCCATTGGCATACCTCCCGCCAAACAGCGATGAGCATCTAAAAGGACATTTGCCGAAACTGAGTTGCGAAGCAGGCAGGCTACTTTGTAATCAGAACCGTTTCATAAATAAAATCAGTTCACAGTGGAACACACTAACTAACTCTATGATCACGCTTGAATAGGTGGAAAATTTTAAAATTTGGCTAGGTCGGTACATACGTGAATGATAATCTGCACTACAAGTAACCTAACCAGCATTCTGGTCTAGCATCACAAGTCATTAGACGCGCATATTTGATGGAACGATCTTTTGGTGTTTCGGTGTTCAAGACCGAAGTAGGAAGTTTTATTGGAGTTTCTTTCTACTTAATTTTATTCCCTTTTTCTATATACCTATGAACCATCCGACAACATTTTCCCGGACCACCAGTGAGATAAGAACGCCCGAACGAAGGTCTTGTTCCATCAGGTAACAACCAATGAACTATGGTGCATTTTCGATCAGAAGTGTAATCATGCACAAATAATGCGTATGGTCCCATTTAAAGTTTAGAAGATGTAAACCCTCGAAAGGAGACGTTGGTTCGTACTCGATATAGTGGTGCGCTTGACAGAAATCGAACTCTCTTCCTTGTAATAATTAACATGGAAATCTCGGTCCCGAAAAGTACCGCAAATGTTCCCTGATATGCTTCCAAGGCAAGCCAAAGGGCAAGTATAAATAAAACAGCTTTTTTCCGCCCCAAAGCGTGTGCGACCAGTTGAAAAAACACAAGGTATTCATATGGGACGTAATGACCAAAAAAGCATTCCCGAATCATAAAATAGAACGACAGTTACCAAAAAAATGGTGTGGGTAACTAGTGCGCATAGCTCAGAAAAAGTCGGGCGGATAAAAAACTAACCAAGGTTACCCCTCGACTGTTCTGGACAGTTCCCCTCATTCTGATTGGATCAGTCGTTTTTCTGGATAACGGAGACGGTTTTGCACGAAAGAAAATGGACTCCCAAACAGAAGGACACCGTACTGTTAAGTTGCACGGCTAATCATGATTAATAAGGCGCTTACTGACTGCGCGGTCCAGATTACAGAATTATAAAATGACGTAAAAATGGTCAGTATTTTCATCCTTCATCGTTTAGTAAGAGTTGCTCTTTGGACAAACCCGACAACTGCCATTACGTTAAACGAAATGTAAGAATTTTAAGGCTTCCCTACACATGAAAATGCGAAACAGTCGACGGGGATCGAAATACACAGATCGGTTAATGTATGTATCCTTTCAGAGTGAACGCAGGCTCACAGCGTGAAACTCAAACAGGCTCAGAAACTGGGGGTGGAACATGAAGAGGTTACTCAAGAGATTCACTAGTAACCTCATTAGAAAAATTCCATTTGTACACGTTAAGGCAGTAGTTGCATATGTTTGAGATCTACCAGAGTGTGTCAACCAGTGACTGGCTTTGGCAAGGAAAAAGCAATATAAAGCTATGAATCGGTAGATATTAGTAGAATCTTCTTGTATGAAATCATCTACTCCTAACAAACGTAAAACCGGAAACCGGTCGACCATTGTGCATTTTCACAGTCTTTTACATGCAATCCAGAGGATACAGGTTCGATCCCTAGCCTGGTGTCGTTGACCGATGACACCAAAAAGACAAAACCTGTCAAGCAAGGTGGGGAGAAAATCCCAAGATAATGCATATTACAGTCTATTTAATCGGGCTGTGTTATCCATCATGTGATGTTACTGAAATCAAACTTATGCCAGAGCAACCAAAAATATGAAAAGGATAGTATCTAGTAATTTAGTATTCAAAGCTGAGCTGTAATAATTTGATAAACAGTCAATATACATCACCTACGTTAACAATCTGGTCACGCGTTCCTCAGTTACATGCTCATAAATCATAGTGTATATGAGCGACCACGAAAACCTGATGATTAATGTCGATGTTCAGCATAGTCAGAGGTTATGGCAGAACACGGGCTTTAGTTAACAGCCCGACAGATAATCACTGCCGTTCCTCCATCGATATGTTGAATAGATAAAGTGAACAAGCTTTTGTGAAAAACAATCAACAAGACACGATAAACACTCACTTTACACAGTACACAATGTGTTTTGTTTCAGTACGCTACCCAAATGGTTGGTTAACGATCAAACCATGTGAAAAGCAGTCTAAATATGACCGCGCAAAAGCATTTTCCTTAGTACAGTGAAAGTAGGCAACACAGGTCCACCTGACCATCGTTGCTGATTTTACGACAAAAAATAGTGGCACAACCATTTCACGTGAACCTTTACACCTAAGAATTTTGCATATATATGTATATATATCCAGCATGCTAACGAAGTGTAGCCGTCAGAAAACTCCGTTTGGCTGCTAGATGTGAGTAACATGACACGAAATTGCAGTGGGAGAAACACAAATCAGACTTGTGTCAATCAAGAAGACGTCCGTTTTCCCATACAGTTGCGTGCGTTAAAACAATACAGTACAAGCACGCTTGCATGGCAGTATACCTCTATAATGGTATTTCATTTTATGAGCCAAACTAACGAGTGGAACAACTTTTCATACCATGGGAAAAAAAACCTGAGACATAAGAAAAGCTAATCATACCAAAATTTAAGATTTTGTTTTCCGAACTCTACAAGTCTACCCGAGTATCGTTTCTACTTAGATGTATAAGGATGAGAGATAAACCAAATGAATTTGAACATATAACGTACTTGCAAATAACATCTTTCCCACGTAAGTAAATGAGTGGTTTCGTTCAGGTACGTAACATAGTGAGTAGCAGAAATAAGAACATTAGAATAAGGTGAACTGCAAATCACACAATACTTAGCACAATCCATCAGTCTGACCTCATCCTTAACAGGGCTAATCAAACTGGCACACAGCAGTTGTCACTCTGATGTTCTTTTATGTGGCACATTTCACCTAGTCAAGGGACAGGGTTTTGCAGGCTTTCGGCTTTAACCGCGTTGGTGGTTACCGAAAAGTCATATGCATTGGCACTAAACTAGGTCTCGTTTTATTCCTATTCATCAAGTCCTCAGCTTCCCCTTCTGCTACTACTCTTTTCCGTGTTCCACTATTCCCATATGATCTATTGTTTCTTTCCAAAGGCTTTGCTCACGGATACTGAATGCAGAAAGCGTGTAAAACATTTTCCAGTATTCGGCACATTTTCACAATCCGAACTTGGGTTTTTCAGCTTTTCCGGATCTTTCAGTATCTTGAAAACCACCCTGCGACTCTCCCAAATGTTCATAACCAGCGTAAACCCTAACTATACGTATATATATATTGGTTTGAATAGGGACTGGCAAACTATACAGTCCATCGGTTACAGGTCATGAAAACTTTTATGCGGGTACATATTATAAATCAGCGATGGTAGTTAACCACTAAAATGATGGCTAAGATTTGATCAAATGTATGTGAAGATTGACTAATCGTACTTACTGAATAATCAATCAAGGTGCGCATTTCCGTTTTTCAAACGATAATAGTGCCGGATTTCCTGTCATTACTCACATAAACATACACAGCCAAAAAACAGGCCTAAGAATTGTGCGCGTACACAATCTCAACCTAGGAAACACATCCGTCAGCAGCCGGATGAAGAACAGAAGCATGAGAAACATTTGGAGTTCAATGTGAGGATGGAAGGATTCACAGCATTGTTGTGGTTCCTTTAAAAATCATCAAAGAAAGTAGGACAAGGTACATAGTTCAGACAGGTGTAGGCATAGGTCCTTACCAGTCTTTTTACTTAAACAACAAGAAGTATACATCCGAATCGTCGAGGAATCTAATATGTTTTATATTGCTCATGCCTTGTCACCAAAGGTAGAGAGTTACAACGCATAATAAGACATCATGGTCAAGATTTGATGCGCAGTATGTAAACAAAACAAACCGATGTTAGCATTTGAAGCACAGATGACAAAAAGCGTTTGTTTTCAACGATTATTCATTAGACACAATGTGTTATATATAGGTCACAAAATTTTCCAGGCGATCAACATTATAACAGTTATGGAAAGTGTGAGTTCATGAGGCAAAACAAAATGGTATCAGCGAAAACTTGAGATGCTGTTTAAACCAAGGTATTTGGTCACATCAAGGAAGTAGACAGATATAGTTACAAAGCCTGGAGGTTATGTTGGTTAGGTATATCGCCGACAAAACGTTAGCGAGTCACGACTACCTATGACTCTTCTGCTGCCCACACGCGGTGGTCAGGCTTGCGTGATACGTTGGCCCGAAGAGCTGTGCTGATTAGGACTTCAACCCCTTAAGGTTCAGCTATGTCAAACGGGCAGGAGATGGAGCAGTGCGACGGAAAGCAGTTACATCCGTGGGGTTGTATGTGGTAGTATTCGCTAGATGATAAGGCACGATCCATTGAGTGTACAGCAGAACCACTTTCATGAATGTAACGTTGATGTTTTCAGTATGAGAAGGGAGGTTATTAAATGAAGAGCACTTAGGCTAAAGGAAATCCGACCGTTCAAAAGTTGACAAGATAGAAAAATGCACAGCAATTCGTCGCAGCCTGACACAACTTCCAAGAGGTCTGCTGTGGGAATTAATAATCCGAATCAGACATCAACATCATCACTGCGCACGCGGGATAGTCTAGAACTTCACGGGGGAGTGAGGCAAACGCTCAGTTCATTGGCTCCGGGCAATGATTCCCAAAAAAAACCGTCGTAGTGCTTCACAGATCAGGCTGTTGGACCTGACCTGACACGAAATCAAAACAAATAGTGGGTCCTGAGAAAACGTTTATAACAAAGAGTTAAATCTTACAGAAGCCACCGAAATAGTCCATTGTTACCAGGTAGTCCTCCCAGTTATGATTGCCTGGTGGTGCGGCCATTCCGACATTTCACGTCTTATCATCGGTACCTTTGTTTGACGAACGTCCTACGTTCGGCGTAATTGACAATGAGATTCAATTTGATTTACGGGGTCAAAATATTGGTTAGCGAATCTTTCATATGTTTAAGTAAGCTGGATAGAACGTTGAGACTAATATTGTGCTTTCTTTGAATAATCAGCCCATCCTGGACCCTTAACTCGTCTTGAACATTAACACAGAGAGTCGGCTCCATTGTCAGAGATCTCTAGTCTTCAGGTCACCCGGTTGAGATAGCATTGTGAAACAAAACACAAACGGTGAATTCTCCCGTTTGACGTCCTATTAGTTGCAGATGTTCTTCCACAATAACGAAATGTGACGTGAAATTAACGAAGCCCAGGTCCGGTTTCGCTCCAAGGGTTTGTTGGAGGTGGGTTCTCAAAAATATGTAAGCAGTAAACATTTTTGATCTTGGTTGATAAATCATTTTCACATCACCTAGGCAGTCGCTGCCGATGTCGTGGAGTTAGGTGCAGTGGCTTACAAACAATGGATACCAAGGGTTTGTAAACTTTAGGCATCATGGGTTGTCTTCCAAACAGTGCAACCCTTAAAACGACGACCAGCATTTATTTTCCGAACTGAGCATACTGCTGTTCGATGTTTATCGATGTATTATTCCGAAAATTATGTACTCATTTTGGTTGGATCATTATTGAGCCCAACCGTACTGGCTTCTGTCGTCCCGTGGTTCGAGCGGAGAAGATAGATTCAAGTATACGATTACTGACGTGTAGATTAGCAGCCCCATAATTTTCTAAGCAGTGTTCTATTGACCCTCACCTCATAGCCACGTTTCACCCTTATGAGCCGATTTCCTAATCGGTTTCCTTATAGCTGTCTAGTAAGCCTAAAAGTGGGTCAAGAAATTATCATCTCAAGTTGAACGTCACGCACAGTTGATCGCAGCTTTCGCATTCCCATAGACTTTCCAGTCACAAGCGAAAGTGGTTGTGCGTTCACATATGATAATTCAGTCGTGCCTAATGTGAGGTAAATGGCGCAATGGTAAACATGGTTGCCTCATGAGCAGCGTGTCCGTGGTTCAAGTCCCGGCAGTGGCGATGATATGTATTACTGACGAGCTCTAATAAGAGCGAAACTCGAGTCTAGTGGTTCTGCTTTTCGAAAGGGACCGGCTGGAAAGTGTAGGGGAATGTGAAAGCTGCGATCAATTGTGATTGATGTTCAACTTGAAATTATCATCTCGTTAAGTCGGCTAGCCATCTTCAGGTCGTTTGGAGTACATATTTTCTTGATTTCTCTGATTTTTTCCGGGTCAGGTTTTACTCCACCCGAGGTCAGCACGTGTCCGTGAAAAACGACTTTCGTCTTACGAACCTTGACCCTATCCAGTTTCAGGTTGGTGTTATTCTGTAAGGATCAGTTTAAAAATTAGTGGAGGTTCCGATCATGCTATTCTGGTATCGCACCATAAAGAAACGCATCATTCGTCGTGTATATCATACCAAGCAAACTATCATACGTATGCAACAGCTGACTTTGAAACGTTTAATTTGGCCAGAACGGTAGGCATAGCCAACAATAACATCAAAAAGCGAACTGAAAGTCGTTAATTAACTCGATTCATTGTCCGGCGCAGTATGTCCAAAAGATTAGGATAGACACATCTTTGTGAAGTACTTCGCCTTTGACGGCTGCAGCAATTTGTCGTGTGACAGTGCAAAATATTCCCCCTTTAGCGCATCACCTAACGACTTTCGGTTTATGCACACTAAATATCACCATCCTTCTCAGTGACGAACAAGATCTGGCTACTCCAGTCGGTCATTTCGGCAGCTATGACAAAAATGTGCATAACTGAAAAACTTTTCTCGCAAGGCAAGCTGTACCATTCAGGAAACCAATACAAAGAGTCTAGCTGATGCGTTCATTGACAAATGTATGTAACCATCGAACGTACCTACCTCAAAAATAAAACCTCACGAGTACAGATAAGTTATGTGCGAAATGACCAGGAATGCGTAACTAAATGAATTCTAGTTGAAATGGATAAATCGTGGCAAATGTACAGTATCCAAATTGAGAATCGGCATTAGGTTTACCGTAAGGAAAAAAATTCGAGGGATGTCGGTGTGTTGCTTTTGGGAATCATTGCCATCATCGCAACAGCCAAGAGCCTGACCAGAAGTAGGAGTGGGAATGCCCCAGTCTTGAAAAAACACTCTGCACTTTGAAGATGCAAAGCGCATTCCATACAAACCAGCCCGGTCACCCACTTTGTCCCGCATGGTCTGCATGTTTTCGGCAAATGGGCTAAGTAAGAATGTCATTCGTATGTTCCATGTCGGTTAAGCTGACTCCAAGAAGAAGCTCAACGCCAAGCTCAACAGACTCTTCCGGTGAACGTTATAGAATGTCGTCCATGAAAACATTTAACAAGGAGGGGGAAACCGGACACCCCAGACGAACACCACTCATCATCATCATCATCGACGGCAATACATCGGTGGTTCACACTGACGCTTAACTGCCACACAAAAATGACGAAAAAAGCAAACCCTGCACAGAAAGAAAGAAGAAAAGAATGGGAAGGGATCTAACTGCTAGAAATAGCTTCGTCTACATTCAAACATTGAGCATCAAGGTGCCAACACCTTGCAGAAAAACAACCGAATTGTAAGTGAAGATACGGCTCGGTTGTTTGTCTGCAATATGTAGGCTGTGTGCAGGTTGTGACATATGATCTGAGCCTCGAAATTATGGTCGCATCAGAAGCGCCCAAGTGCGGAATCCGTGCTGTCATTCTCAATGGTCTTCAGAAGGCGACCACTCATTTCACCCGATGAATTTTGGCTGTCTTTTCACTCTGCACACCAATCACAAGCCACAGTCTATAGGTCACAAGCTATCTTTGTCTATCCGGAGAATTGGCTCCAACGGTGGGCCGAAACACTTCTGAACTATTTCTTTGAAATAGAGGGTACGTCCACCAGGACAACTAGACAAGCGGAAACACTTTGCCGTCTAAATGGATCACAGAACAAACACCCTGGAACCAACAGGATGGAGGCGCTGGCATGCGGTTACGTCTACTGGCTAGTAATTGACCAAGAACTAGAAAAACTGGCACCACCACTACAAGTGATGAACGCCCGAGATAGTTGCCCATAAATTCTCACCCTGCTTGCAGAGTGAGCATATAGTGATCTCAACAGATTAACACATTCCCTAGTACTCCCTTGCGAAAAAACGGTTCCAGAGAACGTTACGAGCAACTGAGTCAAAAGCAGCTTTCAGGTCCATAAAGACCACGATCACTGGCTGCCTATAACAGTGTGCCGATGTTCCAAGATCCGTCCCAAGGTAAAAATGTGATCAACGCACTCCCCACCGGATCGAAATCCTGTCTGTTCTTCGCGTATCTGACTTTCTATGGGCTTAGTGAGTCGACGTAAAATGAGGCCAATAAGTAACGTGGACACAACAGACACCAAACTGATGCCTTTGTGGTTGTCACATAGACTTCGAGCCCCTTTTTTGTAAACGGGAATTACTGTTCAAAAGCAACCATCTTGAGGTAGCCCTTCAGTTATCCAAATTGTCCAGAAGGGCTTGTCACTTTTGATATCAACTTCTCCCCACCATACTTGAAAAGAGAAGGAGGGAGGAGGTCCGGACCAGCAGCCTTATTAAGCTTCAATAACTTGAAATCCAGGACCACTACTGCCTCCGACAGAGGACCGTCTGGAATGAAATAACTGACCAATCGGATCTCGTCGTCCACATGATCTGGTTGAGGTCAGCTGAATTGTTCATCAAAATGTTCAGCCCATCTGTCAAGCCGGTGCGATTGACTGGTAATAAGTGAACTAGCTTTTTCACATATGATCTAACTTACACCGACTCGACGGCCAGTACAACCACAGATCAGGGAAAAACGTCTTCTGCTATTCCCAGATAAAAATACTCTTTCCATCTCTTTCGATTGTTCGACCAAGTAGTGCTCACGATCTTTGCGCAAGCATTTAGTCAGCTTGCGTTTAAGTTCCCGACGGTCATCATCATATTCAGAACCACGTGGGATCGAGTGACGCTTGTTTATAAGGTTTATCGATGTGATGGAAATTTATTTCCGTCACAATCGAACAGCTCCTTCAAAACACACCTCTCCACAACATGTTTTCATAACTGCCGCGATTTGTTCCCAGTGTTCGTTAGGATCTCTCAACTGACTCGAACTGAGCCACTTGTTCACCAACACCACCTGGTAAGCGTTCTTTACATCCTCATCACACGAATGTCATTTAAACACCTTGCATTTACGAGCATGCACAACAGCGTGGTCCGAATCCAGGTGGTTGCTCCAAAAGGCACGACAGTCCTCAACAGAATGACACCACCTGAGAAGCACACGGAGGTCTCCATGTAACACAGTGCCTCTTCCTGTGTTGGAATGCAGTGCCCGAAATACGGAGACCGTGGGATGCGCACAGCTGCAGCAGTCTTTCATCATTATCGGTGCATTGTGCCCGGACACCAAACATACTACCTAGCCCCTTCTCATCTGAAGAAAAATGACCGAGCTGTGTATTAAAATCGCCCGTTAGTATGATTATGTCTAAATGTTTGGTTTGCCTCAGAAGGTCAACGAGGGCGTCATAGAACGCATCCTTGGTAGCATCCGAACTGCTGTCTGTTAAGGCGTACACCGATATAATGAACATACAACACTTCTGATTTGTGTCGAGAGACCTTTACCGATGTATTGAGTCTGACAGCGCACAAGCGACTCTTCACTGGGATCCAATCGAGCAAGCATTTTATGATTCGGAAATCTTATGGTCACTACGTACTATATAAATACCTTGTATTTTTTCGCCGTATTGCACAAGCTTTGGGGCTGAACAAAGCTGTTTTTTGTACGCGTCTTTTGGCTTGTCCTTGGAGCATATCACGGAACAGTTGCAGGACCGAGATTTTCGTGATAATTATTACAAGAAGGAGGGTTCGCTTCTCGTCAAGCGCACCACTATATCGAGAACGAACCAGCGTATCCTTTCGAGGGTGTACAACAGATACATCCATCGAGAGGACGTCACAGTAATGTCAGCCATTTTGCTGAAGTCCGCTGAGGTTGCTGACTGCATATTTATGAGCAGATATCCTCGGTGTGATAGATGATGTGTTGGATGGAGCACACGGAAATAAACTTCTGCCAGACAGTATGTTGGCTGACAAACAGTACTCAGACGGCACGGTTCGTTTTTCTTCAAACATTACCCAGACCATGCCGAACCATTTAAACGATATGGCTGGTCTGTAAGACATGCATTTAACATGCTCTAAGTTATAAATGTTCTAACACGGGCTGAGTGGTCCTTACCTTCAGTCCTTATCGCTGAAGAATTTCGATCATTTCAATTGCCCCGGTTGTGCACTCTCGTCAACTTGCAGAACTGCTGATCAGGTTTTCATGAGGAATGAGAAAGCACATGAAGTAGTCCGAAGTCTTCGTCACCTGCGGCTTTGCACAAGCGTCCAACTGTTATCTAAGGACAAGATTTGCAATGCGCATGTACACCCACTTCTGAGTTATGGGTAAGAGACCAGGCCTATTCGTGTATAATGTGAATATCAACTTTTGATATTAAACCATCGTTGTTCCCGCCAGTTAGCATGCATGAAATGGAATGATCTTGTGAGCAACGCAACAGTCGCTGGCGCGTGTTTTGGAAGTGTGCAAATTCGCGTCCGATAGCTGAAGTAATAAAAATACACAAACTACGTTGCATCTAGTATTCCGTAGGTCAGTGTCACACCTGCCACACGGCGCAGGACGGTCAGGCGACGATGTGGCTACCAGCCACGAAAGCACTAACACTTTTACTCAGCAATACTGATAGGTACCGTCGGTAGGGATGGCAACTTTAGGATAATCCAAACGGTAGATTGGAAAGGCTCTCAGGCGGTTTACCGCACCCAACGACAAGCTCGTATCCGTAAGGTTGCTTACCGCCCAGCTTCTCCATTGTTTCTGCATATTTTATCTTCTACATAAGTGCGCATATTTATTAATCTTCCACCAGGTAGAATACTGTTGGCAGCAACGGCAGTCCGATCTCCAATGCCCACGGGTGGGGTTCAAACGTGGAAATGATCCTCCTCCACACGACTAACACAAATTCACAATCTAACCGAGAGGCACCGAAAAAAATTGGCTTGGTGCAATTGAACTGTATTCTCGCATGTTCTGAATGAGATAAAGCGAACTGACAACCCAACGGTCAAGTACTAACTAGGTATAAATCAGATATATCAACTTGGAGTATGCCTGGGACAAGATCGAAAAGGCACGATCACAATACGTTTCATAAGAGACGCAGATAAAGTAAGTTCTAATGTACCAAAGATCCGTGGTCATAGCCAACTGTCTTGTCACTAACTAAAAAAAACGTAGTCCCGTGGCTGATTTTATAACAGTCCAACTCAGCGTTACGGTGTAGCCGGATTAAATAAGACGGATTTTCATAAGGACAATAGCACCAGTCACGTACGTGGCACTCTTATCCGGTGAGTTGTTGTGTTCACAACACTAGATACATCAGGTCAAGGTCGATGCACACCAGCTCAAGAAACACACAGAGGTCAAGTAAGCACAGAGTGAACGAGTCAAGTGGTAGTTGCAAGAGATGCTCATGTGGATCAATGAACAAACTCATTATAGAAATCAGTAGAGAGGACCAATACGGAAGGGTCCTGTATTGGGTCACCGACATGCATATATATATATATATATATAACTATTAACAACAAGTAAGACGTGATAAGCGAACAGGCAGCCAACCCGGCTGCTCCGATCACTGAATTTACCACGTCCAAACGATCCACAGCATTTCAAATAGAAAATGAAATAATCGAATAAAAGTTGAAACCAGTTCAAACGAGCATACCGCCAAATTTCGAAAAAACCAATACAATTTCTAAAAGTCATCATGATTTGGTAACTAAACAAAACTGACAGTATACACACACACATACACACAAGTTAACGATCACGCAAGCGGTTCAGACTGACGCCAATTGCAAAGCATTCGAGCTAAATTGTCTTTTCCGCGTCAAACCACGGTAATGTGCTTGAGAGCGCTGGAGACAGTCAGTGTGGGACGTTAGTTAGTGCCAAACATTAATAACACACATTACAACCGTACATACTACTTTGTGTACATGATTTGCTTCATGCACAACCAGTTTCCATGTTAAGCCGTACTTAGTAAAACATCCAGAAGCTGAGTGTTGTCACTGATTTCAGCAAGGCTGCCATTGCTTTCCACTCCCGTCACACTACTCAGCAGTTCGATCAAGTAGTATGCAACAACACAGTGCATCAAAGTAACAGTTGGTCTAACGATCAAATTACTGGATAAAAAAATAATCGTGTGTCTCGTTCGTTAGGGTTTACACATTTTAAAGGGTTTGTACGATGGATTTTCACAATTTCTCACTACTATGATTCGTGTGTTATCACACACAAATAGTGACCGCTCAGAATAATACGAGGATTTTAAAAATGATAAAGAACAGTGCAATAGAAAAGATGATGAAACGAGAAAATGAACAAATGGAGATGACTGAATACAAGATTCGGATGGAAGTAGGTTGACCAAATACTTGATGGTTGGCTTGGTGTAAGCGTTATTGGATACTGAGAACGAGTATCGCAAAAAATTCAAATTGGCAATCGGTCGTCACTAACAACAGAAAGAACATGAGTTCATAATACGTCGGTATGTCCGTGTAGCAGTTTCTGAAACTTCCAAATGATGGCAAAAAGCGTTGCTTGTCCAGTTCCCTGATAAACCAAGATACAGAGAACGTAACAGAATTAGTGTAGGCTATGCGGCTTTACCAAGGTGTAGACAGCCTGAAAGGAAGAATTATGACTGAGACTAAACAATCAATGTTTACTCTACAAATCAATCGAACAGAAAGATAACAAATGGAGCCCCTCACCAGACAGCCACCGCATCCAAAACACAAGTCGCAAACAAACAAATATGACATCCAGAGATCCTACCCGGGTCACGAATTTGAATAGAGAAGGCTGTTAGGAGGCCCACCGTGTGACCGTCCCAGGGCACTGCCGTCGTGAGAAAGAAGAAAAAAACCACTTGACTCAGTCCTAACTAGCGGAACTGATCAAAACGATTGAGACTTCTTATACCGCTATGCACATGTGCGATCCTAACTCTTTTACTTCCGGTAACTGTTCTCTTTGATGTCTTGGGAATGTGTAGACATTACGTGCCCTATAAATACTTTGTAATTGCCGCCTTTGTCGCACACGTTTTGGAGCGGAACAAAGCTCTGCATTTTGAACGCGTCTTTTGGCTTGACTTGGGAGCGAATATGGGACAGTCGCGGTACTATTCGGGGCCGAGATTTTCGGGCGAGGAGAAGAATTCTGCCAAGCGAATCAGAATAGCTAGGGCGAACCACCGTACTGTTTAGAAGGGTTTACGACAAAGGCATGAGGTTAAAATCACATAATTAAAGTCTGAACCAGTTTCGATAGATTTCTGTCGCACCTGAACAGGCAGATAATTATAGTTATAACGACGACCATCATCAAGATTTGCTTGTATGTGTGATTATGACAGCATGCACTCAGATGAGTTGTTTTGTGATCTACTAAGGAATGGGCTCCGTGACCCTGGTTGGCAACTGGCGCCCGATTCATCCTACGTAGGACTCTCCACATCCGTAGCGATCGTAAGAGGTAACACCGGATGTGGATACAAGTGAGTTGGCACAATTATTTCTGCTACGCTTTGTCTTTCAACATTCATCTACGGACCGACATGCAGACAGTTTCGTCTTATTTTTGCTGACATTTTCGCAACAAAACTACGGTAACAGGATAGACCCGTTATTCAGATTGCATGTCTACAGAAGATGCACCGTTAACATTTTTCTCGTTGCGGTAGGTCAGCTACAAACAGTGTTTAACAGGTCGGATGAACTCCTAATACACAAACCCATGCATTTCAGTATGGATGGTGATAACTAAAACAATTTACCACTTGTGGATGTATACATCAGGAGGAATGCGGAGGGTTAAATCCAGCGGTATGCCTATTGTATTAGAAGCTGGACAGGTATTATATCGTTTATACAAACAAAACTCAATACACACGACATTTAACCACACCTCGCGTATTTGAACTGAAGATACAATTCAAGAAAGGCTAACTTTGTCAAAAACTAGACTGAAGCATTTAGTACAAAGCTTGATCAACCTAATAATGTGACTACTGGACCTAACACAAATCTGAAGAAACCAAAATTCCTTCATCTTCCTTATAAAGACGATGACAAATACCAAGTGATTCATCGTCGTCTCATTAGTTCTATCGCGATAATATTATTCGAAGGAGCTTGAGCAGAATATTATCAATATTCCGAAGGCCTATAGTAAACAGGTTATGGCGAAGTCAGCAAGGTCTAACGTCATTCGTAAATATCGATGTAAACGCGGAATATATCCCAAAGAAGGATTGCACAAACCAGAGCCACAAAATCTATACCACAGTTTCAGTCCCGGCAAGGATGTGCACTACTGACGACCTCTAATGAGAGCGGAACTCGAGTCTAGCGCATTTTTTCAAAACGGGCCGACTGGGAAGTTTATGGGAATGCAGCAGCCGCGATCACTTGTGGATGATGTTCAATCTACATGAAAATCAAAATACCCTACTACTCATCAGTAATATTCCTAAGTGAAAGCGTTTGTCAAACCGATAAACTCTCAATCCAAAACGTATAAATATATGCGCGATAACTCTGGGACACGATTTTCCTATCCAAAAATAAGCTTGGTAGCAAGAATCGGTTAACCAATGTGTCCCTTAAAAAAAACTACGGTTGAACAGTTGTGTTGATGAAGAAAAAAAGACGTAAATTTGGAAAATCTGCAGTTGTCTTCAGCCTGTTTGTTCACGATGATGCCTAAACACTGTATTGGATGCACTCGAAACGATTTGCCCATACATGATTTGTACTAAATTTTTTTATCCAACTGAAGCACTGTCTCCACGGTGATGCGTATATTGATTCTTCAGCCATATAGACCTTAATCTTAAACCTATGTTTAATCCGCGTTCTAGGGGTATGTACACAAACAATCTAAAATCAGTACTTATGTATACTGGTATTCATTCCTCATTAGGGCTGCAAAACAACGGTAAAGTAACTATAACCATCGACATCAGTAAATCGGCGATCAACAATTATGCTTATCTGTCACATGGCCAAGAAAGAGAAGAAATGATTGAGACTAACACCTAAAGTTTATATACCTAAACACAAAGATATGATGTCACAGCGTTCACATTAGGCAAAAGAAAATAACCGAATTGCAGACAGTAGTATGGCAGCATTTACAACACAGCCTCATATGTGGCTTTTACTGCCTCATTTCATTAATCTCACTTAGTACAGGGACAACTCAACTAAACAGCGACGACAGTCGCGCCACTTCACCCGATTAGCAGCGATCTCGCTATCGCTGTTCGCAGCAGATTCTGAAGGCTTTGAAGATACCAATCTGAGAGATAAACCTGTTTTGGAATGGGTAAGATACTAATAACTATTCTCACTTTCCTGGTCAGAAACAAATGCTGTAAGCTAATTAATGCTACCCAATGAAAGCATAGAAAAAACTGTCAAATACAAGAGGTTAATAGAGGTTTTCCACAGGAAGAAATAAGAACGTTTACTTATGTTGCTGTTTTAAGTAAGAGCGAGCAGTTCAGCGGATACAAATGTGATAAAGAAGGTTATTGTCTAGACTACATACACACCATATCACAAGTTATCACAACGGCGGCTGGGCCAGGTCTCGAGTGAGTAACGTCGAACTATGAAGGTCAAACGAATGGGCACTGAGGTAGCCAGGGCAAGCCCAAATTACTACAGACGAAACAATGACCCAGCGGGACACTATGTACTCAAACTCTCTTGACAGTTAGCAACACTTCGAAAAGCCGACTAGAAAAAGCAGATAGCAGAAGAAACTGAAGAATCCTATCTGTGTCCGTGCGTCGTACGTTCGTGCTAGACGTTTCATCAGCAGCTTTCAGAAGTCCAACTGAACGGACTCGAAGGAGTTGATGCTGTAGGTTAGTACAGAGGGCGGACTATCCGAATGCGACTAAATAATGAAGAAGGCTGACAGCGACTTTGATCTGTGTGCGCACACATGTGTATACAAAGCGCCGATTGAGCTAACGGAGAGTCTGTTCAGAATTCATCTGTTGTCTCCTTTTCAGACCAAAGAACGTGGTTACAAACAAAAACACTTAGCTCGTGTGACCACTGTTAAGATCATGGACACAATCGGTATGCTTGTATAGAACACAGCACTGGTGCGGTCAAGCGCACTGAAGAAAGAGACTGAAGTATATGTACACAAATCGTGTTCAGGAAAAACCTTGCTGAGAATGCTGTATGACTACTCAACGTTGGTTACAGAATTGCGAAGAACACAGGGTAAATAATAAACGGTTAATGCTGTGTATGCACATACGACATAAAGCGGCGCAAAGAACGTTAAAGCTATAAGGTTTAAATAATTCATAATGAAACGTACCGCACAAAAAAGGCTTAACTAACTAGCACTTTAAGCCAACTTCGACAGCATTCCATGGAAGATTACTTGAAAGTGTTAACTGTGCGACCACATCTGTTACTTGTCTAAAGCAACTTGCTCACTGACCGGTTTTGTGCAGATATGAGTGTATGCACTAGGGCTTTTGAACGGGCATTACGAATAGAACGAATCGAAATGAATATGAGTGCAAACTGAAGTGCACAGTCGGTGCAAGAAGTAACCCAGTTTAGACTGATCAATAAAATTTGCTGGAATCAAACGAATGCGTTCCCATCTTGCTGACCAGACAGTATGTAAGACCGCTGAAGTTTTTAATAGCACAAATCAGTTAGTTGTTGTGTTTTTCAGGACAGACACTCAGCAATAACGTTGGGTCCTAGGCGAGCTAAGAGAATCAAGAACCTGACATTATCCATAGGGTTTACGTAGATTCTAATACTGGGAAAAACACAAGACATGCTCCAAATTGAGATGGCTTTTCATAAGATCACTTAATGCAGACTAGTTCAGCACTGGACATACAAAAATGCTACATGCTATCAATGGTATAAAATTTGATCTTCAAATTGTTACATGAGCATGTATTTGAAACTTACTCATACATTCAAGTACTCGCACATATTATACTGTACAGCAACCAACGACCGTAGGCCTAAGTTCATATTCACCTCGTCCATTTTCTCGCTAAGATATTTTTCAATAAGAGGTGTTCATTTAGTCTTTTCCTTAACCCGATTATCTAATGAAAGCAAAGTCTTGATTATTGTCGGTTTTGTCTGTGTGCTGAGTTACTAGTTTGGGCAACCGTTTGATACAACTGTCCAAATTTTGTTTTTCGTTTTGAGTTCTAATCACTTAAACAGTAGCTTTCTTCTCTTCCCAATTGTTCCCACCTGTCCGCTAGTCTGATCACCCACGAGGTAGTTGACATGGTTTGATTTTGCACTGGAATTATAGTGTAACAGTATTTTGGTCTCACCAACTATGCTTACAGCTCGAACCACTGAAAGGCGGTTCGTGATGATCCAGTGAGAAGTAAGAAGGTTACATTTCAGGCTATTACAGACAACTTGCTTGTTTGTGGAAAGTGCCTTTTTTTCAGGACCGAACATGTGATAGCACCAATACGTTACGGATAGCAAACCAAACAGCTCTCTATTTGCTTTGAATTGAGAGTAACGAATGAACCGGAAGTGTGAAAGATTGTCTAGTCTAACCGTAAAATCCTTGTAGTAACTGACAACTATATGACACTCCGATAAAAGTGCATGAATGACATAAAATATGCAGACTAAATCTTTTAAGATAATCTATTAAGATCGTCTTCGCAAACCAAATACAGGACTGAGTGTTAACAAATCCACGTCCCGAAGGCGATCTTTTCCGAAGCTTGCCGAAAACATCAGCCATAATTTTTTAAGGATCTATCCTGATGGCAAACAGAGCACTCTGTGGTACCTACTCAACCGGTGAAGTTGCTGGAATGCCATATTCCCAACAAAAGTCACAACTAATCCATAAGGGTTGTAATTCGGATTTTGTATCCAACGAATCTTCTAGAAGTACAGAAAAATTCCCACTCAGCAAGAAGTTTTGCTTTCACACACCTCACTGTATATTTCAAAATGATACTATGAATGTTGTCTACCATAAAAAAAACCACAACGATTTAGTATTCCAGTACTTCGCCTCCTTATAACAGAAACGAAGACGCACAGCATGAGAGCCAGTGGAACCAGTTGAAGTTTCACTTAATGACAGGAGTATTAACAGCTGCCGGTGGGAAAAAACGCTAACGGTCGGCCAATGCATATGAGTGTTCTTAGCATAAAATGTTATCCCGGCTGTACTGAGGTTGAGACGAATGTAGAAAGAGTAATCGATAGACTGTGTTCGTAGGCAGCTTGGATCCCGCAGATTCACATGTGAAATGTTCATGTTGAGCTGCTAACGTGGATAATACTCAATGTTGGCAAACATTAAAGACACTTTTGCGTTATGCCACAAAGCAAAATCCTCCTTTGTCTAAGCATGTGCAATCGTTACGCTAAAAAGTACTGCTCACGTAGGAAGAATACTTGTGTCCGGTCCCGCGGAGTTTCTACAGGAATCTGGGGTTTAGGGAAACGACCAGTCAAACATAGTCACAGAACGTAATTCCCACCCAAAGCTAGTGTGATCCCAAGAGGTTTTTTTACCACAATTTATCCTTTGGAATTTGGAGATTAATCTATGCGACACGGTTGACTTGATCATACCACAGAAGAGTCTAATTGTCACACACCAATGGCATCACAATGTCATCGGTTTTACACAAACAAATATGGCTTTCTCATTCAGTCCCATTGCTAACCGCAAATAAGTGGTGGATTGCGGGTTGGTACTTGAAATTTAACCTAGTATACTACGTACAGACTGTAGATGCGCGGTGGTTTAAAGAAATTTTGATTATCCAATGTGGTCCGTAATTCCTGCCTGATAAGTTACCGGTTATCTTTGGACGATAAGCCTGTGACAAATAGAGACAATCCCGTGAGCTAGCTGGTCACTCTATTGGAAATAACGTAGTACGAATAGAAAGTGTGTCTATAAGCTATCAATAACATCATGAATCTGTCAGAGAAATGCAATGTCAGCTGCAAGCTATTAAACCGGTGAGATACATTGTACAAACAGTCACAACGAACATTTGTAACTAAGGAAGTATGCTGTATAGTTGTTTTAGTACCTTTAAGATGCATCAACTTTTGGCCGATCAAGTCAACGGCTCTACAGGGGTTCGCCACACTCAGTAAGTACAAGGGTTAATAACCTTTTCAGATCTATCAACAGCCTTCCATAGCCACTCAAAACCCAGTGATAAAGATCGAACACGTCCTTGGATCACATTCGGATCGATCGAGTTTCGTCTGAGAATTGAAGCACAGAGAATCCGTGACAAAACAACCAAATGACTTACATACAAACACAGTTTTGTTCCCATCTCGTGTGGTTTTCAAACGTGTGAACCACAAATAAACCAACGCGCGTTAGCCACAAGAATGTGGGAGATTCCATAGACTACCTACCCATAAAACGACAAAGCGAGACTAGTCGACGACCATTTTTCAGTGCCGTGCCGCCACCGGCTTTACAACAAAGAAACTGGATCATTCACCCGAGTTCAAAGAAGAGAAGGGGTGTTCCGGTGACCGGCAGCCAGTTTATTGCAGTCGAATGGCGCCGTAATCACCCCGAATGAGATATAAAGAACGTTAAAGGGACAGACAGAATCGGAACACCCCATGTAAATGTACATAAGAGAAGAAAACCGCTAAATAAAGTGACGCAGCAAACCGTAATTATTTCTCAGGAAATCCTTTCTTTCAGACTTGATTCAACCATCAAATCGACTAAAACAATGAGCCGTTTTTGGTCTATCATGGCGGATCTGTTTGAGCCTTAGCTATCTGCGAGATAAATCAGTGAACTTGTTGGACGATGCAGGACTATAAATACTTTTAGGGAGTGAAAAATCCGCGTGAACCGGAGTTAATGCGATCATCTGAAACATACTTGAGACCGCATGAAAATTCATAATTTCAAAGCAACTTCTAAGCATTCAGCAATTTTGTTTACTGCTAACTCAGAAATCTCACCAAACAAGATGAGCTGGTTATACATTTGGCGGTGGTTGAAACAGGCTAGACGTCATGCTGGCTTATGAAAGCAAGGGTGAATCTATCTCTGGAATTCTCCGCCGTAAATTTCCAAGGTAAAAGTCTACATGTGCACATAACTAATCGACCCGGAAAAGACATAAAGCAAAAATTCTGGGTGGCCAGGCGAACTGACGGACATCTGGGAGGTGACATAAAACTTCAAAAGCAATAAACATATTGAAACAGGCAAGCCAAACTATCCAGCCAGAAAATCGAGCTGTGGAAGTGAACGGTTACACCAGGATTCATAAAAAGGTGCCAAATCCCCATGAGATCCTCGAAACTGATCTCGATTTTCTCAAATTCCTAGCTGGTGAGAATTTTGTATCTACGCCAAATAGGCACAACGTAGAACACGACCATAAAAACAGTGTGTAATGTTTGAAGTGGAACAAAACTGGTTGTCTGGTTGGGGTGAATGTGTAGCGGCCTCTAACAAGGACACGTACTGGAGCACAAAATAGCTCGCTTCAAGCACACATAGTGTGTGTGTGTGACACACAGAAAGACGCGTTGCTACATGAAAAGTATGCAATGTAGATACGTATTTTCGTCTTGTGTTGTCCCATAACGTGCACGCATTCATTCTGACCAAACTATCAATCACGCGTTTACGGAAGAGCGTGTCAGTCCCCATTAGTCCACCGCTACTTCACCACCATCACCACAACTCCCATTCGGAACAGTTTTGTCCACGGGACCGTCTCTGCCTGTCCACACAAATGACAGTTGGATGAGTTAAGAGTTGCGACGACAACGAAAACTAGGTTTCCAGTGCCCATTATGAGTGATTCGTGGAAGTTCAGAGCATACATAGTGTACAGACTGACCTAGTCACAATCAATCACATTTTTCCAGTCGACTTACACACACACAAACATATACACATACGTACATATACACATATGTATATATATTTGTAAGTAAATATGTTTGTATGTAAGTATATATACAACATATAGGTACACGAGTTTACTTGCTTAGGTGATGACGGAAAGTGAGAATTAAGACAATCACTGCATTAGAGTGATGTAATATTCACGGGTGAATGTAGTAATGGATGAAGTAGCTAGAAGCTTTGGTAGGAGAAATAAACACTGGTCCCAATAGTCCATGTTGTCATTGAGTGTTCCGAGTACTTATTTGACCCTTGTTGGCACGTTTTCGTTCACTTTATTGGCATAGTCAATAGGTTTTTTTACGATAAACCAATTCAAAAGCCTAATCGAAGATGCTCGATAGGACTTATGTGTGACCAGCACGCTGGATGTGGATGCCAGTAAAGTTAATAGTTTACTTTGAACTGTTTGGTCAACCTCATGAAATGAAGCACTTGCGAAAGGCAGCGATTAGTCCAAACGGTTTAGAGTGACAAACGCAAGACTGGGGGTTTACATCACACCTCTGATGCTATTTCGGTTCAGGGCTACCACGTCTGGTGGATCATTACCATACACGCACGGAACTTTCGTCATTTTAGACAACGGAATGCATGAGACCATGGACAGATGAGTTAATCCTTTCTTTTCCATCACAACGTGGGAAAATGAAAATCAGTTCGCCAGATACATTGAATATGGTACTTCATGATCCAATCTATGATAGCTATTTTTTGTAAATTAAAAGAAGATTACTTAACGGGCACTTGGATCTGATGTCACTCTTGTTCAGACATTACCAGGGAGCAGAGGCTGAAAACTGGCACAAATGGTTTAACGTCTATCTTCAATACTGCTAAAATTCACAACCTGAATCGTCCGGAGCACCGCATCCTAGAATCGTTCCGGAACAAATTCAGTTTGGTTATGACAAGGTTTCGAAGGAAAGTCGTTCAGATGAGCAACCAGACAACTAGCAGATGAATAGTATAATCCAAGAGTGCGATCATTCGTCGTAGACTGGGATACAAAGAGAGTATTTCATGTACTCGAAGCATGCTGAATATACCACGGTAGTGGAACTTTCTGATTAGCCTATCGAAAGTTGCTGTCTCGGCTAAACGTTCCATTCGCTAATAGGCAATTTAGTTTGAGAGAAGAGCACTTTCTGGCCCTCTGAATACCTCGATTATCTACTGAAAGCCAGCCGCTTATTCTTCACCCTTAAAAAGGAGAACGAATCCGTCCGAGACTGCCACGAGGGCAGCGTACTGTAAGCAGGTAGAACACCTACAAATAGGCTACTAACAATACACTGTAAGAAGACACCATCAAAAACACGAAATGTTCCGAAGTAATATATGTAACCCTAAGATATGGCAAAGAAAAGAACTGACACTAATAAACGTCCAAGAAAGATGGATAAAAAGCATTGAATTATGCGACATAACTCATCATCATCATTATAACAGCTATGAGCCTGACCAAATGGCACTGTGGCTCGGGCCGCCGCTCACCTCAACAGTGACGCCGAATATCCTTAAAGAAAATGTCAATAAAAAGGTGGAAAATTATTAAAAGAAGACTAAACGGAAGAACTAGAAATGATATGAGTACAGGTACGCCATTGACTGCGACAAATCACCATCTCGGATAGCATCTCTAACCAGTGGTTTGAGTGATCACGAGGACAACATCCACGCAGGCGACACCTACCCACTTTGCTCAATGGAGCAGTCAGAGTCTTCATATTTCGTGACCATGGTACGGTAAACCATCAGATGACATACGGAGTACGTGACCCAACTATCGCAAGCTATGTACTGCGATTAATTGACCAATTGATCCCACATCCCGAGCGTTCCGGAATACGCGTCGGCGAACGGCCACATTGCTTACGCGACCAGTCCAATTAATACAGGCCAATTGGCGGAGGCAACGATCATCAAACACCGCAAGCCTGCTGGTATTTTCCTTGTGAACAGGCCACGTTTCCGAACCACAAAGCAAGATGGAACGCACACAGGC
>LUCH01000833.1:47148-81882 GCA_013368495.1 Paragonimus heterotremus | reverse complement strand
CATGCACAACAGCGTGGTCCGAATCCAGGTGGTTGCTCCAAAAGGCACGACAGTCCTCAACAGAATGACACCACCTGAGAAGCACACGGAGGTCTTCATGTAACACAGTGCTTCTTCCTGTGTTGAAATGCGGTGCTCGAAATACAGAGACCATGGGATGCGCACAGCTACAACAGTCTTTCGTCATTATCGGTGCATTGTGCCCGGACACCAAACATACCTCCCAGCCGCTTCTCCTCTGAATAAAGACGACCAAGTTGAGCATTAAAATCGCCCACTATTATGATGATGTCTGAGTGTTTGGTTTGCCGCAGTAGGTCAACGAGGGCGTCATAGAACGTATCTTTGGTAACAACCGAACGACTGTTCGTCGGAGCTTACGGCGATATCATGAATATACAACACCCTTCTGATTTGTGTCGACAGACTTTTACTGATGTATTGAGTCTGACAGCACACAAGCGACTGTTCACTGGGGTCCAATCGAGCAAGCATTGGTCCGCTCTGGAACTCAGTGCGATTCCCACCCCAGCTTGACCGCGAAATTCAGCTTCGGTGTCACCAGAAACCCCGAGATAGAAGCGGTTGAGTCGACAGTTACCAAGAGATGAGCTCAAATGGATAACCGTGCTAGAATCGTAGACTCGCGTCTCCGACACACAGCAAACATCAATACTCAGACTTGAGAGAGTACTTGCCAGAGCAAGTTGCTGACCGACTTGTTGGAGAGTGCGGACACTGAAATCGCCAATGTTTACCAGTTGTCTTGGTCTCAAAAAACAATTGTCGCCCGACGGTACATGGGAGGCAGAAAACTTAGGTAGTAAAATGAAAGGAGGAAGTCGTGATGGATGAATAATGTCACTGTCGAGAGAACGATAACTTCTGATACTTCCCGGTCGTTTATGTCGCAGAAAAGGGCTGACTTCAGAGATCCTACCCGAGTCTCTGACTCAAAAATCTGATCAGCGAGACATCAGGATATAGGGTTTTTCTGGGGGACCCCACTCAGAGCCAATGACTCAAGAGTGCGACTTATTTGCAGTGAGGGGCTTGCCTAGCCCGAGGACGCAGTGAATAGGATATTGATGTCTCATTCTGAGCACTGCTGCGCGCAGTGGATGTATTCGAACCTACATTAGGCTTCTGAGAGATAACAAATATTTTTCGACCGTATTAGATAATACGCCGGCGGTCACGGTCAACCGTTGGGCGATCGGAGTGCTCTTTGTTTAAGGGTACCTTTTCTAACCCTCTTCATCCTGATACGGAAGACAGCAGTGCCGCAACTATAAAAATAGTTCTGCTGTATGCCCATGGGATCGTGCCTCACTACCTAAGCACTCTTGTGCGGTCAGTAGTGCGACATACAATCCTATGAGTGTAACAGCTTTTCGTCTGGATGCTTCCCTTTGGCCTGTCTGACAAGGTCGCAACTGGAAGGACCTGAATCCTAGTCAGCATAGCCCGTCGGATCAAAACAGCACACAAGCTCGACCACCTCGCCAAGTTAGCAGTATAGGTCGGGACATATTTAATAAGACCATAAACTATATCAGATAAGTAATTGACAATGAAACAAGGAACAAGATTTTAAAACGTGTTTCAGGCTATTCCCCCATAAGCAGGGAACAGGAAATTCGGAAGTTTAACAGTGCTGAGAACTGACGCACAGACCTATAGATGAATCACACGGCTACCATAGCAATCACAGACTGTCCAAATTAACGTGTGTGCACAAGTGTGACATTGGCAGTTGCAATTTGATTATGCCGTCCCTTAATGCGATGTCAACTACTTGTGGTAGATTCAAAAACTCGCAAAATTCTGCCGCAGTCGATTACCTAAGCTGATAGGAGTAACAAACAGATCCAACCTGTTCTAGGTACTACGACGTTTGAGATGACAAACCTGAGATGCATACCCAGTGTGCCAAGTGACTTTATAGGCAAACAGATAAAAGATGTAGCGGGGTTAAGACTAAAAAGTGAAAATTCCAAAAAAGCCGTAAGGGCCTCCTGGTGATACTCTGAAGTGTTAATTCGTTCAGGAAAAGTGACGATCGCTTGAACAAAAGTACATCGATTATTGGTTTATCAGTGAGAAGCAAGTGTACCGTCTTGGCAATAACTCCAAGCAATTCAAATTTTGATCACATCTGATGAGCAGCAGTATCGATACCACAAAAATGAACCCCACTGCTGAAAAACCAAACTTTTCATTGTCAGTAGGCGATTATGGACAACGGATACTGATTAAAACCCCACGTTGGTCAAATACATCGCTGATCATCACGACAAACTACAAACATCCGTCCACGAGCTCGTTTATAAAGTACGATGGAGTGTAAAATCGAGAAGACAGTAAAACAAATGTGCCAGATAAAAGTGAAAAGTTTCCACAAACTCATTACTGAATAAGCTTTCCAGCGTCACAGATAAACGAGACTCATCGTTCGCTAAATAGTGATAAAACGTACAAGTTGAACCAGTGGTTAAACTGAACAAGAACCCAATCGATATTGCGCGAGCATTACCCCTCTCAGTCACCACTATGTAATCTCTCAATAAAAGAGAATGACCGATAACATGCAAAAAGAATCTAGGGTATATGAAAGGTAGTAAGAGAACCAATTTCTAGGGTTTGATGTTAATCATGGTATTTGACCGAAACGTTAAAATGAATATCAGTAAATTGAGTTTGCCAGGAGAATACGTAATGACTGCAAAGCATGATAGTAAAAGATGGGTCTTATTATTTACCAAGATTACATAAATAAAGAAGTGTTGGCACATTTGGTTCAAACCTACGATAGTCTAATTAATCTCATTCTGCAACTTCGTGATTGTAAATCGGTCAAACCTATATAATTCCATTGATCTGTTGAGAAACTGCTCAAGAAGTTGCTCGTCACCGTCTCTTCTATAAAAAGGTTGATTTATTGAATCCTCACCTCTTAGAGGGCAACAACTGTGACATGCAATTAAGTTCCAGAATGCTTAAATCAGCAGGACGACTAGTCGTACGGCATCCAATTTACATGACCACTACAACGATAACAAGGATTTTAAGCGTAGTGTAAGCAACGGTAAAAAAACAGCTGGAAAAAAAGCATCAACCACCTCGGTCCTTTCACCGCTAAAAACACACTGTGAATTCTTAAACATACCAATCAAGAGCCTGCTGGTTGCTGAATTCTGAAACAAAGTCGATTCAATCTTGAGGTGATGTGATGACTCTTGTGTACCACACTCAACTGTCGAACAAAACCAGATGGTGTCAAGGTGGAAAACGAAGACTGACAGAAACCAAGGCAAACGACAGTTGCCGATACTCCAGTTGAGTCACAATAGAAATCACAATTCATATGGTGAAATTGGAACCATATTCTAGCCTACAAATATCCATGGACAGCCTTACGGGTTAAACGCATGAGAGAGCAGCATTTGATGATAACCTTGAGAATTGGCTTACTTATGTCTGAGCATTCTGTATGTGTCCCAAACCATATGTTAATCACAGTTGTCTATCGGTTAGACATCAGCATCAACTACGGATGGATTACTGTACATGAAGGTCATAACGGAGCAAAGCAGTCACCTACGTAGCCAACATTAGTCAGCCTGCCATCTAAATCCTGCAGCAAAACTGTAGGACAAATAATTTTCTGACAGTATGTCATAGAGTTCCTAATTTATGTATCTAAATTAAGTGTTTTGAGGTCATAATGCAACATAACTTGACAGTAGTGTGTTCTGAGTGAACTAACCAAAATAGCCACAATGATGGCCCGCAACAGAATCAGAGGAACACTTCAAGGGTGTACACATATTTCACCTATCAAGGACGAATGAAACAAACGTGTATTGATAAAGCCAACGCGTGGTACGAATCCACGTCGGCAACATACTTAGATACGTGAATACCGGGTTCATAGAACAACAACCTAATGAAATCTTAGTTTTAAGTGATCACATCCAACGAAAGTGGAACATTCCTAGATCGGCCCAGTCACAAAATGTAACGTTTGGAAATTACACATAAAAGGGAGGATGTGGCATTTAAATAAATGTATTTGAGCATATAAAAGGTCATCAAACGACTCCAGTGTTCAAAGTGTTAAATCAGCCGTTTCACAAGAGGCCTGCCTTCACACGTAAACATCAATAAGTGAGGATGCTTTTCGGTGTTATCTAAATGAGGCTAACACAATCCTTCAGCTGTTACTTAACGCAACAAGGAACACTTCGGATTCGAGTCCAACAACCGCACTGAACGCCTTATGGCCACCCCACGAATGATATCATGAGAATATATCTAGCTAGATTAACGAAGAAGAACTTAAATTCCTCCAATCGTAAACAAAGGTGAACGGAAGTTCATGCATTAAATATATACATATCAATGCGGGAATAAACGAACTTTCACAACAGCATTCAGTTCAAACCGAACATTTTTGCTGCATGAAGGCGGTAGTATGAGAAAGTACAAAAAAATCAATGACGGATGATTAGGAATGGTTGGGGATGCAATTCTGATTCTGAAGATCTGGATGGTAAGCGAAAAATTAGATTTTATGCTAATATTCTCAACCGAACTTTGTTGACAATTATCGTGCGATATTCAGAAAGACAACATCCTTAGGCTGAAGGTAACAAGACCGTAGCTTTGTTAGACTGACAAGCTTATAACCCTGAAGTAGACACGACGGAGGATTCTTGAGACAATTC
Source organism: Paragonimus heterotremus (assembly GCA_013368495.1). Classification (NCBI taxonomy): domain Eukaryota; kingdom Metazoa; phylum Platyhelminthes; class Trematoda; order Plagiorchiida; family Troglotrematidae; genus Paragonimus; species Paragonimus heterotremus. The sequence goes on along the minus strand of LUCH01000833.1, from coordinate 77,152 downwards.
AGCCAGACATGTAAACAGTAACACTAAAATGGACAGTTTTGTGGAAGACTTGTTGGATGCTGTACAATGAGAATCGAATATAGTTAAAACCAACTTTTGTTTACTTGTAAGAAACACATCTATTCGATGTATAGATTTTCCGAGGCAGAGTATAAGAACCGGGTCTTGCCATCATCTCGTGAGCGACTGTATGCTTAAGGGATCTTATAATGTTGGTGCCGTCACTTCTGTGACCTACATGGAAATAAACGAATGTCAAATAAATCTACGCTATTGTGATGTATCTTGATGCTAGTTAGATAACAGAAACTGATACTGTGCGACGAATAGCAACAGAACCAACTGCAGAACACTCTATAGAATCACACCGCTACCACATGGTGTATAAAAGCTAGCAATAACAGATTCTCAAAATCATTGCATCATAACACTATGGTGTTATCGGAAAGAAAGAAAACAAGCGAATAGGACTGTGCGTTTACATATGACGATTCAGACGTGCCTAATGTGAGACCAATGGCGTGGTGGTCAACATATTAGACTCATGAAAGAGTGGTCGGAGTTCAAAACCCGGCCATAACAAGGATATGTACTACTGACGTGCTGTAACAAGTGCGAAAATCGGGTATAGTGGTTCTTTTTTGAAAGGTTACCTAAACAGTCCATATGACTACGACAACCGAAATCAACAATAAATAAAGTTCAATTTGTGAAAACCCAAACCCCTCCAAATAGTGAATACACAAATCGATTACTCATTGGCCTCAGCTTGATGGCGAAGTTAAACATTTCGCAGGAACGGCATCATGCGGTTTGCAGATCAGTGAATTCACAGATGTTCCTGAGTTCAACCGAAAACTGTCAACGATATATCAGTTGTTTACAGAGAGGCCGATCTCCAAGTTTGCTCCTGTAACAAGTTCGACCAAAGGATTGGAGTTTCTGATAGTGACAACAGAAAGGTCGATAGCCACTTTGGTGTCAGGCAATACATAGCCCCGTTTTATGTATATTCGAGAGGATAGGTGATTCAACTATAATAAGGACCGGTAACCAGTTGGGGCTTCTAATGAGGTGCCACATTTGAGGTTTGAAAAAAACTTGGAGAAAAATAAAACCTAAGCTCAAGAGCAGACACCCTACTTCAACAAGACAGTAGCTAATTTCCGTCATGAAGCTTCTCACTTCAGGCACATTGACTCTTCAACAAATCACTTCGATAAATGCATTAAGTGGTAGGATCGACTCATTATAACATCTAGTGCGCCAGATGGAGTGTACTAATCAAAAAAGTGCTTAAAAAAGTGTTCACGAAAAGACAAACAGTACAGCATTAAAATGTCCATATGAACGGGTATTTATACCAATCTCAGACATCATTTGTTGCAGTTTTTGTAATCAAACTGGGTGGTCATTACTGAATGACACACAGAACGAGAACACCCAGGGTACACACAATTAAGTAAATGAGAGGACGGAACAAATGAACTGTGTGTGATGACTGAATCGGAATGTAAAGACACGATGAGTTGCGTGATCTTGCTGTAATTGGAGAAACCCTACGGGATGAATGGGCAGATCGAGAGAGAGATCTCCGAGACACGATTGACATCGCGCGGAAGTAATATAAATTAATACAACGTAACATAGATAACAACAATAGTCCACAGATTATCAGATCAACTCGTCAACTATGTGTATGCGTGCATGTGTACACACATACTCCATATTCTCTCTAGAGTGCATTAGCATACACTCCTACAATGGAGTGCTTCTTGTGTCGTGTTTTCAATACTCTTCTTCTCAATATAGATCTTACCATTGAAACCCCTCTCTTTTTATTTCTCGAGAGACAGAAATCTCATTTTGGAGCTAACCTATGAATTGGTTAACCAGCATTGGCCGGCTGGACACAAAGGACTCGTTCATTGATTTACCGGTCTTATTCCTTCAGGTTTACACCGGATACGTGGTGTGTAAGTGGAACCGCATGTGGCGCAGCGCAAGCCACTTGGGGTAATGGTTTAAAGCGCAGGCGTCCTTTGGCTTCGGTCGTTGTGACGGGCTAATCCGAATCGGACATCACCAACCGTAACGCACACACGCACACGTAAGATTGAGAACAGAAAATTCAGCACAGTGATTTTAGACGCAACAGTGTTACTAGGTGGGACAAAACAGTTACAGATGAGACTACCTAGCGCGAGTTTGCTTAAGTGATGACCGAACATTTGTGTAACACAGAGAGTGAGATAAGGAGATCCTCGCTCGGTCTTCCGATATATGTGTGGACACTAGCTTCATGTGTCTATAATAAATATACGTATCATTAATAGAAGTCCGGCGATTTGAGTTGTTTCACACTGAACATCAACCACAGTTGACCGCAGCTTTTGAATTTGGATAAGTCTTTCGGCTAGCTCACTTCGAAAGGAAGCACTTGACTCGACTCTGTTTGCTGTTCTTCCGAGGTGATCGGGCAGGTTGAACATTGTTTACACAAGGTTGTGGTTATGCATTTGGATATGATTATTCGGTCGTGCCATTGTGAGTTTACTGACGTTGTGGTTAACACGCTAGTCTCACAAGCAGGACGGTCAGAGTGTAGACTCTGGTTCAGGCAAGGATATGCACTACCGATGAGCTCTCAGAAAAGCGAAACTGGAGTCTAGTGTTTCATTTCGAAGAGGACCAGCCGAAAGAATTAACTAAATCTTGAGGCTATGATTAAGCACAGGTGGTGTTCAATTCGAAATATACGTATCTTTAGATGGAATGCGGCCAAAGGTGGAGGAAAGAAATCTAAAAAGGAATAAAACCTTAATGCCGAGACGATAGTAAGAAACAATGATGACTTACCGCCTCCGCCAACGTGGTTAGTTGTTGATTCAAGCGACGTAAGCTGTGCCGGAGGTACAACAATCCGGATCGTGAAAAGTGCCTGTAAGTGGTCTTGTTGAACTTGGTTTGAGTCACTTCTCCAGAGCACAAGACAGTCCACAAATTGTTTACAAACGTAGTCCAGGCCCGGATCAACTGTAACATCTGAATAATAGGCTCGTTCGAAGTAGCCGACGGACGGGCTAACTTCGAGCGAGCATACGACTCAGTCAAACTACAGTATTCCAGGAGGGGTATAAAGAGTTGACTAGGCACCCCATTGACAAGTGTGTGTGAAGACGTGCGCTGGTGAAGGATAGAGGACACTGCACCGAGTACATCACTGTGGCCAGCAGTCAAATGAGCCAGACATCGGAAACCGGATTCTAAGAGATCTATACTGGCACTTAAGCTCGACCAAGGAATGTATGTATGGGAGGAGAAAGAGTGGGTTAGAGAGATAGCTGAGGGGTTAAAAGTTGATCGAGTGGATGCCATATATGAAGAAGGTTTGGAAGGGCGGGAGGGATGTCCAGGGGACGGACTCCGACTGGGAGGGCAATCAATAGATAAGGAAGCAAGATTAGAAGCAGAAGTAAAGGAAGACGGAGAGTGAACAGGAAGAATCGAAGGACAGGAAGAATGTTCACCTTTTAACGTTCGCGAATTATGTACACGTCTTGGAGAAACCTCAGGGGGTTCAACACTAAATAGTGTCAAATTAGAAAGGGACTGGCAGAGAGCAGAGTCCGTATGGGTGTCGGAAACATTTGATACCGGTGACGTAGTAGGCGTTCGGTAGGTGAGATTCCGCAGAGTGCAACACAACATACGGGCAATCAGATTGATTCCATTTAGCTGTGAGAAACGAAAGGATGACAGTTTAACAGGAATGAAATGCCATATTCAACAGTTTTGGATTTTATAGAAAGAAAATACAAACGATAGTGTACAGAAGACATTTCCAATTGAATACTCTCAGATCAAACAGATAAACACGATGAAACAAGTTTTGGTTTCAGTGAAAAGCCTAATGGATTTAACTAAACGTCATAAGGTCATATAAAACAAATACAATATATGACTATCAAACAATGACAAGGTAAAATGTTAGTATGATTAACCTAGACGCCAAATCAAATAGCGAGTCTCAACAGAATTAGACTCACTATCACGACTGTGATTCTACCCACTAAGCGTCACAACGTTAAACGCGTAGTAGATCCATACGTAGATCTATGGAAGTTTGTCACGCCGATGCTATACAATAGGGATATGAAATACGGCCGATTAATAAAAAAATACCCCCAAGTGCATTCCACAGCCTTTGATCTTATCGTATCCGTTTGGCGGTGAGTTGCGCTTTAAACGACTATAGTTCGAGAATGTACCCTGTTGAATAAACCAGTGTGTGCTGAACACCTGGGAGCTGAATTTAACCGGACTAAATGAAGTGTACATAGGGTGTACAGTACATAGACAGCATTGGAAACAAAAATATCACATTATCTTAAACAGTACCTGTTGCTCAACCTCATTAATTCGGCCGGTCCGATCGTTGCTGCTATGGGCTGTGGTGTACAATACTATTTACAGTAAGCATCCGAGATGAGGAAAACGAAATGTCAGTACCCTGCACATCCCTCGCAACTCTATGAACATTTCGAAACCGTTAGTACTTTAAACGCACGAAAAGCAAATTCGCATCAGTAAATCGTCATCGTAAAATCGGTAGGGCAAAGCGTGGTGAGGAGACGAAATTATCGGGTGTTTACGGATTGGACATACGAATATAGAACTCACAGGGCGAAAAATTCTACAGTCAACCACCACGGATACGCGCAACACAACATAAAATGTGTTGTACTCAGTCATATGAGCAAAATCCGCGCAGCAGAGAGACAGAGAAAGTCATGAGCAGCAACAAATCAGAGGGGAAGTCATAAATTCCATTCCCATGGGATATTGCTAAAACCATAAAAGCGCTCTAATGGATAATTTATGACTAGACCTGCTCAAATTTGTTTTGCGCAAACCAACCAGCTGCCTTCCCTCCTTCAGCTGCATAGGCAATCACTCAGAAAACAAATACGCCCCCTGTTCAAACGGGAGACTCTGGCAGGACTGTAAAACGTGCCCTTGGCTTTGAATTGCAAAGCGACATAAACACGAGTATGGACATGCGTTTTATGGCTGTGCTAGTGGAAGTGTCTACAATGCAAGCACCTTCATTAGTTCACATAACGCCAGTAGCCATGATTGTTTGTGCTTGCGAGTGCGCGTGCACTCAGCAGCATTAAAACACAGACGCTTACAGTAATTTTTTTCTTACAAACAACCCGTCTCAAGGCAAAGCTGCGAAATGTGTTATGAAAATGCTTCTTGAAACCAACAACAGTAACAAAAAAATTCAGCCAACAAAAATTTCTTAGAAAACAGTATTCACGAACAAAATTTACACCGAATAGGATATACTCTTTGAAAAGACTGAGATATATGTGATTAGGCATTAAAATAGAATTGACCGGAAGTGTGTACTACCATAGAACAAATGGCAGATTGTGACGTTTGCAAGCCACTAATTTTCTAGGAAACATCTCTAGCTTAATCAAAGCGGGCATTGAAAAGTAGGAGTAACGGTGCAAAAACATATTAATTTTGGCGAGTCTTTGTAAAAGCGTTTAATACACCAGTTCTTTACCAACGACCATGTTCTCTTAAGACCATCCACACAGTAAGTGTACAACGTAACTAACCATCGCGTTGATACATTGGATTAAATAATCCCACAGTGAGAAACTACGGGAATATTAAAGACTACAGCATCTGTTACAAACCTTATCAACGTGCGTCCGTCTTAAGACAAATGATTGAAAGTTTGTGGTGGTGAGAAAAAAGTAGTTAACTAAAAATAACAAGGAACTCAGATCAAAAGGAAACGCAGAGCAAGATTCATAACAACAAAAAGAAGGTGTTCTTTTGGAGTCAGACTGCATGTGATTCAGAATTTGTGAGGTGGCCTATTAGGGTCTTTCTATTCATTTTTTTAAAAAGAAGCCTGTATATTAACACTTAAAGAAAGCCACAACAAGAGACATAACAGCGTTTTCGCCAATGATAAAGGTTCGCAGCCATTTCTCTAGCCAACAACACTCATCGTTCATTGGGACCCGACCAGGAAAGCGGAGAGAGTTAACAAAAGCTAGACTTGACAACAATTCTTTATACTCTACGGCAAATCGTGGACTGTCCATCGTGCTATTCATACCAGTCATATCAATAAAGCAGAGTGAGAAAGAGAGCAAATAAGGCGTGGTACAGTTGACGTCCGAAAACACATAAACGTACCCAGGTCACCTTAAACAATGAAGTACGATCACTCTGCGTAAATGGGGTTATCTAATCCCGGTATCCAGTATTCTCTGATGGGATTAGTCAAGTACCTGAAAGTTAAGCAACCTAGGGACACTTAAAAAACTTTCGGATATGAGGTGATCCCAGTCAGCCAGTACAGCAATAATACGGCAATAATAATGATATTACTAATGACCACGCTTTATCTACACACTGGATCAAAAACTCGAGGACAAAGACTGACTGTTACTGTAGATCAAAATTACGCGATGGGACTCCACTCACACTGAAACGAATGCATCGTGTAACATTAAACATTAATGTCATTCAATAGATGGAAGGTAATCTGGATAAACCAATCGCGCTCTTTCAAACGCATAACGTATAGAAGTTCGGAGAGCAAGCAGACAAAAAATAACCCCAACATAGTACATCAACTGGTACCAGTTATCGTACAGAAGTCTCCCAATAGTTTAAATAGACTAATAAAAGCGTCTTACGAAGTACTACACAACTACAAGCAAGTTCAATGACAACTCATCCGTGGAGTGAAAAAATTACACAGGGCTTCGCATTATCCCCATTGAATGGTCATTTTAGACAAGAATCATTTACGATGAAGCTGTCCTCAAAGCAGATGACTGCTCTAAACCTAGGTGTGGGTTTGATTATCAATGACGAGTCTTTGCCCGAAACATGTACATACGCTGAACAATAACTTGAACGGTGTCTGGTTAACAGCAAAGAGCAAATCTACATCTGCACCCTGTCAGAAAAAGCAGTGATTACATTTCAGTCATAAGAAACGATATTTAGTAATGATAATGCATCGAATCGAACACACAGAAGATACAAAAGAAAATGGAGTGTTTTTAACTACATATATGTATTATTTTCTTAGTAGGTACAGAATATCACAAAGTTATCATGGACCAAAACTATGTAGCGACTCACTTGAAAGATTCCAGTACGTATATTTGACCCAGGTATAGGTCCAGGCAAACGTGGAGCACATACGGTGTGTGCGTGTGTGTTGTGGAACCCGCACCCACACAGCACATGTAGTGACAGTGAATGTGAAAAGCACATTAGCGGCCTTTGGACATATTTGATCATCAAACCTAGACCGGCCGACATCAGAGCAAGCCGAATTATGAGCGACCCGACTAACTGCATACCCACAGCACTAGCCAAACTATGCATGCACAAAATCAAGCGGTTGGGGAAATAACAAGAATGTGTGGCATCGGCTTGAGTGGGTGTATCGTTTGGCCAACTTGGCGGGTCAGTCGGAATGCGCAATGAAGCTTAAGAGAAAGCCGGTATAAGCGGCGAACGAACCGGCGAGCTTTTATGTGAACCAGAGCGCTTGCCGCCAAACGAATGCACTCATTGGCGTCTTGTCAGGTTATCTCAAAGATCAAGGTGCCGACGAGGAGATGCAGCCACAAGAAGGAAATTTCACCATATTCATTTCCTCTTAATTGCATACCAGGCGGCAACTTAATCCTAGCCGTCTCACAAATTCTCTTTTTCGGTTTTGGACACAGTCAAATGCAGACTTGTTGATTAATTAGACTGGTGAGGACATTCTATCCGATCCTATCAGGTAGGGCGACGAAAGCTGGAGTTGCTGCGACAGGTAAAACATTCTCATTATGTCTTGTAATTAAACAAGAAACCAATGTGTGCGAAATTTGGAGTCAGAACCATGATAACGATAACTTGTAATCGGTTGTTTAACAATCCAATCTTCATAAACAGTCGGAACTGTGCTGAGGGTGGGTAGGATTTGTTGATTTTAGAAAATATCAGAATGGCACAGATCATGACAATCTACGTGGATTGATTTGAGAACACGTAAATAGATAAAACGATTCAGTCACCCACACCACTATCTCCTAGAAAAGTATAACAAAGTGCTAAGAAAAACTCCTGTATGCACACCAAATCGGCTTCCGGATACACAAGAACACACATACATACACACAACATAAAAATTGCCATCAGATCAGCATATCAGTGTTTGTGAAAGCAAATCAACTGTGGGTCGGTGATTCGACACATACAATCCGTCTCATGTCAAGTCACCGCACACATAAAGATCAAACTAGGGTATCTGTTTGACGGCGCTTTGGACAAACTAAGCAGCACACGTGTTATGTTCAAGAAGAATTACTTTCATTTCCGACAAAACGGGAGGACGCACAATCAGTTGAAAACGATTCTCTCTGTAACAGTCTTGGGAAGGTCAGGTACCGATTAAACCGATAAAGGTAAGCACACATCAGGGTTACTCTGACAACAGGTAACTGGTACGGACGGTAAAACAGATTTGTGGAGTGAAGTCTAGAAAAATATCGGAATTTTCAGTTAAGTTTGTTGCGCTTTGTTAGAATGAAACAACAAACTTGTCCCGGATGCTCAGGCGGCACCCTATGATCAAATAAACAGAGGAAGAGTAGTGTGAAGATGAGTAGCTGACAGGCTATCATAGCAAGAAGTAATAATAGTAGGTAGGTAACTAAACAAATTGATGATTCCTAAATTTCAACTTAATAACATGATCTTGGAATACAAACGGGATGGAAGCTAGTTATAGAATGAAAGTGAGTTTGCAGAGGTACTACCACAATATTTGATGTCACGTGACATACCAGGTCACGTGTGAAGTTAATAATGCTGGGTTGTTCGCAGCTAAACAGAGGCATCAGGGGTAACCAAACCAGAATCCGTTATCACAGAATTAGAAGTCCGCGTCTTTATCCTTAACCGATATCGAGCCTACGAAGCATAACTTGAAACCTCAAATTTGGAAGTGTATGGATAAAATGAACAGAAGGAATACAAGCATTCAAACAAAAAAATATGGACGAGCGTATTGTCGGCCAGTTTATCAAGCTACTATCGTAGCTGTCCACGGATTGACAGACATACAGACAACATGATTCAGGCAGACGGTAAAACTTACTTACCGTTGTATATACTTTGTACATATAAGGCGATAGCTCCTAAAAACTTGGAGAAAAGATCGTGCAGTTGGGGCACAGCCTTAAAAAGGACCTGTCCGGAGAAAATTTCCTATGGACCGACCGATAATATGGTCAAATATAACAAAACTATGTGATGGGTAAAGCAGACGACTGAAAAGCTGCACAACGGTTGCTAGTAAAGAAAGGAGCTCATATATAATAATTAAGTATTTGGGCATGGATTTTTCCAGGTTTGTTCAGGGGGTCTCAATCCAGGACGACAATTCGAATCTAACACTCACCCGAATTCTATTTTACAACCTCAAGGTGGTCTTACTAATCTAGCCAGAATGTTCTCACGTAAACAGCGGTTGAAAGCTTAGGTATGGTGGATTGACAACACTAAATCAATCGAATGACAGTCCACGCGGTCGCCTTTGCCCATCCGGACGGGAACAGACGCTACTACAGAAATAGAACAGTAAGCCATGAATGAAACTAACCAGAGATTTCTACAGAAAGGCAGGTACAGAAAACTGACATTCCTGAAGAATGTGCGTTCTAACAAACTTTGCTGCATCTCTGCAGGTGCTTGCATGCAAGAAACAAAAATGGCAGATCCTGGAAGCAAAAGGATCGGCAGTTAAAAGCGGAAGCGTCACAAACCATTCATTTAGTAAGCATAATACTAGGTGGTGGTGTCTGGTTGCAAAAGTATCTATGCTCCGTAAAAAAAGTTTATGTTCATGTTCAGAACACAGCAAGAAACAAGTGCTAGCTGAATCGCGTGTTGCCTCATCAGGCCAGGCTTGGAGACCAATGACGCGAAATTTTTCCGGATGATCACCCACTGTCATGTTGCAAAATGTGAACAACGAGCAACTTGAAATTACTATGCATCGGCAGACTGCGAGTTGGAATGATTGAAATAGGCATCGACCGCAGACTGAACCTCGAGGTAATAGCGTGCAGCTATTGTTAGAAGTTAACGATATTTTATCGTAGGCATATAATTCACCAGCAATTACTGGTTAGACGTTACGAAAGAAAAAACGCAGTGAAAACTTCAACGGGTTAATATGGTTTGATAGCTAAGAGATTTAGCGTGACCTGTAAGTACCCACGGCTCTAAAACGAAGTCAGACTGGGTGAATTTAATCAAGAGACGGCACCGTAACTAGACCAAGTAGAATAAACGAATGGGCATTACGGTGTGTTGTATACAAACGGCGCAAATAAAAGAAGTGGTTAGACTAATGAACCCGAGTAGATAAAACAGATATCAACAAGGCAACAAGCCTTGTTGCTATCTATTCGTTGTTTACTTAGGTTCTATAGTCTAACCACGGCTCTTAGTTGCACCGTTTGTATCGGACACATTTGCGACTCATCTCACTGTTGAACGCAGCTCTCGATTTTCAATTCGAATGGAAAGTGGATGAACTGCCACTTTTAGCCAATCTGTTTAACGAGGATATTCGTGACTTTTAGAGCAAAATATTACCTCATCTGTCTATTATTTGTTCACATCGAGGCAGCCCGAGGGACAGTTATCGTCCACCTTCACAAGATGTTGGGAAAACAGACCAGATTAGTCTGACCATGTAGTGTAGCCCACATCGGCAATAGGCACATGCAACTTCACCGTCAGTTAATTGCGCTACCAAACTTGTGAAACTTGTAACCAATCAAGAAGCGAAACAGCAGAAATCATTCTACTAGGAAACTAACATGCTAGCCGATTTTGTAAGACAGGGTAGCCAACTGAAGACGATAATCTAACCCACTGATTACGAACAAAACAGACTAGGAAACTGTCAGTAATGTATATGCAGAAAATTTAAGAGTCTGCTCGTCGTGTGCGTGACCTGATTAATTTGTGTAAAAATGTTCTGTTGCTTACATCACCCCAGAGCAAAACATCCACTCACATCGTGATGAGAGTGCCCACAAGCTAGCCAAAAAACAGTTAAACCCAAAAAAAGACGATTTAGTGCCTGCAACCCAGTTTAAAACGTACTAAGTGAGCAAGTTATCTGACTTGACCAGCTGTCACGTGTGACCGGGCAGCAAGACACCACAGTCCACAATGAACAAATACCAACAACGCGAGATGTCTGTGCACAAGACAAAGGAATTCCACAAACAGCAGGTCAAGGTCAATGAGAGTAGAACGACTATGTCGGCGCATCATTGAAGGGGGAGGAAAAGGAAGGGATAACCAAGATTTCTCCCCTCACATATAAACACACACATATGTGAAAAACCGCACATCACAGAATGATGAACAGTGATCGATTTTTCTAATCCTAACTGCAATCTGTTCCGTGTGAGTTATACATTCGGCATAAGCATATCGAATAGCTTACAAGCAGACTATGTAAGTAAACAGCTCAAATATGTGTTATATACACAAAGCGCTGACTGCCTCAGTAACACACACAAGCCCCAATAATAGATGATGCGATCTGTTATGGACGCTTGGAGTAAAAATTTAGTATTTTCCCGGCTACCCGATAAAACTGGTGGTTAGCAGATGTCTCAAAAAACATGAGAAGAAAACAAAAAAGCCATAAGGATGTATGCAATAACTCAGAGCACAGCTATGAATTGCAAATCTCCAGCGCTACTGTTAGACTTGGCAGAAAATGCACCGAGTCCACGGCGAAGCTACTACGAGAGAGAGATGTGTGATATCAAGACAAAAACAGCCGGACTGGGTTGTACTGTCTAAACGTCAAGAGAATGCCAGACCATCGACTGTAACTGAGAATGATTTGCGCGGTTATCCTCGCTCGTATCATACTGGACATCCACCAGCGAAGGAAAGGGCCAGGCATTAGGCGATTCTACAGTCGTCTTATCAGTCACAACGTTTTACAATAAATGCCGGAGCTTCGGGAACAAGAGTGGAAAACGCCCGAATAAACACAGTCAGCAAGCGGCCACCACTGGGCAAGCGCTTTGTCTCGTCTGTCGGCTTGTCTCAAGAGTGATGTACGTAAGTCACGTTTAAAGGAAACAACCACTTTATGATGGCCGTCAAATTGAGTGCCGCATCAGCGTGTGTGATATACAAACCCGGAACTAAATAGGTAGATAAATGAAACAGACCGCTAGTTTGATCATTTCACCAGGTGCTACATATGCGACGTCAACAGAATCGCTTTCGGAAATCATCTTCGTCTAGCTAACTAGGGCAACTACTGTCTGGCGATGGAGACTGAGGATGGTTGACATTCAGAGAGAGAGAAGGGGCAGACAAACGGTAGCGGTTTTGACAGGTAGCGACTTGGTCAGACAGAAAGAGCATGGTGGTTCATGAAGTATACACACTCAGACATTAATGCCCACTGTGTCAGACAGAGAAGACGGTTAAAAAATGGCAACAGTAGGAATGAGCACAACCAGCTAATGAATGCCTGCATTTCCTGATGTTACATAGAATATATAAAATAGTTATCTGAACAAAACTGGCATTGATGGGAGCGAGGCTGCTGCTGGGGGCAATACTGAAACAGGACAAGTTGAACCTAAGAGTAATCTGATTAAATACTGATAAACCTCTAATCGTCTACGTTTTGCAAAATGACATCTAACATCCAAGAACGAATGAATATTAAATCTGCATCTTAGTGAACACCGTCGTGACATAATCGGTGGTAATGAGGCAAACCCCACGAAGTAATTAAACAAAATAGACAGTGAGCAACTGAATGGTCTATGTGATTGGTAGACTAAACCGGGAAAGTGAGAGAATCAGTGAGGTCGAAATTAAAACACCCGACTCAACTTTGACGTATATTTTGGAAATAAACGTTTTTTATTGGTACTATGGTATCCATATTTTGTGTTCACCTGGATAAAAAATCTACAAACGGCCAGGTTGAAAGGATGAGAGAAATCATACCTAGTCAGAATTCACAGGAATAAACAGATAAGTGACCAGAAACCGAGCACAGTGTCACCTGTGGAAACAAACAGGTTTTCACGGTCATGCGACAAAACAATACTAATGACAAATTTGCTCAAGAATTTGCTGTACGTAGCCCAAAATTGGGGAATTCAGTTATTAACACCAACATATATTTGAGGAAAACAAAAACAAATTTAAAACGTTAAGACAAAAATGGAACTGAAGAACTATAGACGCAAACCCGGGGTATTAAAAAGTCCCACAGAGTTATACACTCAACCGCTGAATCAGGTCTAGAGAAACGGGTTCAGGATTTATTAAAACTCTGGCTAGGCAAAAGATCACTAGGGTTGCACGCTTGGGTGCAAACCTACAGGACTCCATGTGAACCAATCAACAGAACTGCGTAACATTTCGAATAGATCTGAAGTGCAGGATTTCGATACTGGTCTGTATATATGCTTCAAATGTGGTCCAGTAACAGCAATTACAATGACAACAACAATAAATTAATTGCATGTGTCGCAGCTGTATAGAGTAGTAAAATTTGTGGATCTGCACAAGGGCTCGAGGTCTTCCGATAAACCGATGCGGAAAATGAATGTTGAAATATGGTAACGAGAAGTAGAAAATCCTTCCAAACAAACATACTGAAGGGCGATTCTCCTGACTGGCATGCAGATCACATCTTTGTGAATGGATCATTGCAGGTTGTGATACAAAGTAACTATTATGTGGTTGAATGATAGTAGTTTGGGACTGGACGCACTATGAATATACGACTCAGTGTGTTGCTTCATGAATTGCTGATAATGACTGCAATTAAATACAAGGAAAACAAAAAAGCCCGCCAAGTTGAAGGATATATCGATGTTTTGGGAGCGTTTAATCAATTGTTCAGGCTAAACAGGTCATGTTACGATTACGTTCAGTTAGAACCGTCAGAAAGAGACACTTAGAAAACAACGTCATCTACATACGTGAAAGGCACACTTCCTTAAGAAAAGGGCATCTCGTCTACGCAAGTAGTTAATGGAAAAGTGGACAAAATAGCCCCTCAGAGTCGGTAAGAGTTAGTTGTCATTTGAGAAGACACAACCGTGTTGAAGGCCATGTATTTCTTTCTATTGGTGTAGTCAGAAATTTGGCAGAGAACTGTGTGAAAAATCCAAACTTCGCATGAACTCGAATCAGTGAGAGGAACACAGTGACCAGGCATGTTAACTACTCTACCAATCGAACTATAGGGTAATATATTGTTATACTTCCGAAGTGCATTTGCGGACTGAGTGAACAAGGGATTAATAAAACATTTCAGGCTATTTGCTCCAAGTTTCGAGAAACTAACCGTTTTGGCCATTCTGAGCGGTTAATTTTTAAGAGACAAGGAAGGCCACATCGATTGCAGAGCAGAGTTAAGAGCAAAAGTAAAATAGGGTACGACAAAAGCAGATAAACTGCGTTTTTCTATTCAGATAATCTACAAAAATCAGTCTGTAATGAGTAAGAGCAAACGTAACCGATTCGATTCTATAGCACATCTCAATACAATTGCAAAAAAGTTGGTCGCTATTCATCACTTCCAGTGTGACTGGTACATCTTTGAGTTCGAATGCGAAATGTTCTGATCGTTGTGTTCACTTTTGCAAATGAGACCATTACGCGCGCAGTCCTAGGAGGGCTACGTGACTATCAAATCCAAACGTACCATCCAGCATGAAGCTTCGGGACAAGGTACCGATGCAAACGTAGTGACGATTGTACATTTTAACGCAGTATCCATCAAAAACCTTCGACCTTGGCAAACTAGTGAAGTGTTCAATGGAATTATGTAAATCAATATGCTGGTGAATAAAACAATCAGCTGTCAAGTATACCTGTCTAGGATAATTCACTGTCATGTGACGTAAAAGATAGTAAGTGGGATGTACGGTGACAGGCTGCACAAACAGATAAAAATGATCACGACAACTGCGCTCGATCCAGAGATCATGTAACTAGCAGCCGGGTATGTTAACTATCCATTTTACTCAAAAGGGTGCCGACATCAGGGACTAAATTAGTGTGGGGACTAGCACGTAATATACAAAAGTTCACTGCCACAAAGTTACACACCTCTGTGTGCACTAGTCGTCTGGGCCATTACCTAATTCGCGAACATCATATTACGCCATTGCTTTGACACTAAAGTTACGCCCACGGATTACAATGAGCAAGAAGTGCGCAAATTTGGTTCCTGTATTGTGCCAGCCAAGGGAACATCCAGCATTGTCTGCATACAGAGAATCTATTCTTCACAGATATTAAGTAAAGTCCATTCATGCAAGTCAACTGCTACTTGGAACCACAATGAAATTGGATAAAAGATAATTGTATTCGCTTGAACAGTTCTCGAAAATAGCAGCAAGTGAAGTTAAAGTCCAAACCAAACTACTCATTAGTAATACAATAACTGTGCCTGTTGACTAGTGGTATCAGACAAGCTGGCCTGTCGCACATGCGATATGGCTGTCAAACAGCTCGGATGTGGTGGAGACTTAGTCAAGCTAGGCGCAAGGTAAACGAGAACAGCGTGAGGAGAGGATACATATGCCACGTAGGGAAATAAAATCCATCCACCTAAACAAACTGGTATATGAACTACAGATACACTTTAACAGAAGTGAAACATAAGTCTATAAACCAGTGTAAGCAAGATTGGTAAATTTTGGTTGGATATGAAACGAATAACCACAGTTAGTTGTACCTAAATGAACGGAATGTCCTCTCTTGCTGAATTTCACGGGACGTCCACACTCAATATATCACACAAAATTGGTGTTTCGGTTTAATCTAGAAGGGGGAATGTTGGTCTAGGATTGGTGGAATAACATTAAAATCAGATAGATAGGAGGAATAAGCCTCAGGAAAACAAACAGAGGGGTCTACCCAGAGGTGTTGCAATACATGCGGTTTCATGCTGTTCGCAAATGGTGTGGTTGGATTTGGCAGGGGAAAATATACTGGAAGATACGACCTCCTGACACAAAATGGAGTACACGGTTTATCCCAGCCAGTGTTAATTCGACTAAGTGTGTTCTGGATCGGTGCGGTTGCAGTGTTAGCCAGCACCAGGATGGCGTAGGCCGACTTCAGCATACAGGTTCGTAGGCAGAACTATGGAACAAACTTTGTCTTATACCATAACCCGGTATACCTCATGGAGATATCCGTCGCCATTTGGGAGCGGAAGAACTTCACACTAAACACAATATCACAGGCTACCTTCCTAACGTCTATATAAGTTAACTGATATGACTGTCTTGTGTTGAGATAATGAAGGTAGTTGACAGGTAGTGCACGTTCATGATCGCTCCGTTGAAAACACATCATGGAACAGGTGGAAGGCCACAATCGAGAGTGAGCGTTAGTTACTTCACAGTAATAGAGCTAACCAGATGACATACCGTGGCCAGTGTACAGTCAACTCATAAGTTAATGAAATAAGCAGGAGGTAAAGGAATCATGTGGTCTCAATTGGTTTGGAGTTGCGCATCTATCAAACTGGAGACCACATAAAGAATCGACACGCTGGCCGCACTGTAATTTCATCCATTTCATTCACAATGAAACACTGTGAGGTTGACGCATACGGAAGTGGCCCACAAGTATTTGTCCGTCTTCCTAGCTATCGGATTGATTTGGTCTTCTGCGTGGGATTATCTACGAAAGCACACTTATGTGATATACTTGCGGAGACGATTATCTCACTCCATGCAATCCATCGTATTTGTTCGCTGTATTCAACGACAACTTTCGCTCGTATGAAACAAAGAGTTTTCATGATTAGATGAAACTCTTATCAAGATTTAGACAATCCGACCAAATTCGATCTACGTGTTGAAAAGATTCAAACGTGATGTATTAGCGCAAAACGTTCAAGCAATGACTGTCGGGTACAAATGATAAGTTGAACAGAAGCGCAAGTATCGTAATTAAGGCAGTTTATTGAAGTGGAGAAATGTAACACAAAAACGTTTATACGAGCATCAGGGCTTCCTGATCTGATTTGCCAGCACATAAACACAACTTACCGTGAAATATGTATGAATGAAAATAAGTAACCAGAAAAAATACAAATCTTGCTGGTGTAAACAACCGATTTTGTAGTAGAATGCTTCCAATTCAATATGCCATTTTCACTAGTACCACGCTTTTAACGGTGTCTTACCAAAAGCATTTCAAGTTTCCAGCCAATACAATGTAATTGCGTGTGTCTCCGCGAAACTAATTGGATCACCTTTGGACGTTAGCTGAGCTGAGCTATCTGGTGAGTAGTCCGGGGTTCGATTGACTACTGGCAAACGGTTATGATCGACTGATTAAAACATGACGATGCAGTCGTGTGCAACTTGAGGTCAGTGGTGCAGTGGCTAACACAATCGCTTCATGAGAACGTGGACAGAGATTAAATCTGTACAATCTCCAATAATAATGATACTCGAGCCTAGTGGCTTCTATCGAAGGCAACTGATTTGAAAGTTCACTTAACTGCGAGAAATACGATCAACTTGTGAATGGCGTTCGACGTAAAATACAGTGAACTAGTTGGTTACTGAGATGAAATGAGAAAACACTGAAACAATAATCCACTTGATAGAAAAATATCTTGGGCGTTTGTGGAAATGAGAGTGTTTGGTAAGACCTACAGTCTGAGAAATGTCCCCTAAAGTCATCGTTGTATCACCTGAAACTACACGTAAAAATAACGCTGTTAATCCAATATTATGGACTTACGTCGAGCACTTACAACATACAAAGCTGATGAGGTAGACGCCATAAAAAGGAAGACAATCGACATAATATAAAATGGTTATTAGCAACAGATGTCTGTATTTTTCGGGAAAGACTGAACAACCTAACTAAGCGATGACAATCGTAACAGAAAAGATGTGTCGCCGATGCAGACTGTCGTAGTAAATTGCATTCGATACTGTTGTTCAGTAGTAGATGTGTCCAAAGGTTACAGACCAATAAGAAACATGCAGATTTTACATAAAACTTGCAGCGTAGAAAAGTCACACCGGTTCCGTATAGATACACACAAGCCTAAACTGCATCATCGCCAAATCAAGTAAATGAGGGCGTCATGAACCGACCGGCACGCAAGATGAAAGTCGGTACCTCGTTTTGCGATGCTTAGGATAGATGATATAAAGCTTTGGAGAGATACGAGGAGAGAAGAATGCTCCGATTTTGTACAAATGGAGATTCAGGATACCATCTAAGTAAAATTCAGCCAGTTGTTAAGCCGCTATAGCTAAATTAAGCTCAACTAAAACACTGCGTTTTAGACGTACACAGAGTTGGCCGTTTGATTGTTGATTTCCCAAACAAGCCCCCATGCCCTGTAAAATACATAGTGTTGTCAACAAGTAGTATACCGTGAATAAAAAGGTGACCCTTAAGGAACAAAAACTAAATGTCATGACTGACAATGTGTACGTGTCGTCACAGACATGCCAACAAATAAACTGCACCGCGCTGTTAAGACCGGATGCGAAGTCACAGCAGTCGTGGAAAAGCGGTTGTGCTTGTTGTGCATAATCGCATACACTGTGATGGATGTGATAATAAAAACCTCGCAAGTCAAGCATCTCTTGCCGTCAGAACACATGTATTGTATATCGACTGGTGGGGGGGGCGATAGACATGCGTCTGCTAAGCTAAAGAAGATAACGATACCGAGGTTAGAAAGCCAAGAACGTAACAACCTGGAAAAGTTTAGAACCACTGACACAAAGGGAGAGAGGACCGGAATTGACATCGTGTGTTTGACAAACGACAGTTAGGTTGACTTTATGTTATTTCGAATTCTTCGGATCGTTAATTTACAAATACCACAGGTTTACATAATGAGCTCTGTGATGTGCGCATTTCTGTGACTACTGACTGAAGATATCAGACAACACGACATATTTATTCCCCCGTTTCAGGTTCTATGCTGCAAGTAGGAAGCAAATAAAGACTATATTACGGGCCTTCAGTCTTTTCATTTTCGTCCGATACATGTTTGACAAATAAACAATTTGCAAAACGTTCGAACTGCGGAAGTCCAATAACAACTTAGATGTTAAAAATGGATTTTGTGAATAGGTATCCAAAAGTCCTACTCATCTTTAGCGGAAGGTCCGGACAAACTACCTGTCTTAAAAGCACACAAGTAACACCGAGGAGAGCACAACGTGAAAAAGTAATTCAGCAGTCTTCGTTCGGGCACCCACGTTTGGCTATGTGCGTCAAGTTAACAGGAACGCGAATAAGAGGGGACTTCAATTTAGAAAACAGGACTGAGATAATGAGTGGTAAACCGTTATTCTCATCGGACGAACATCGGACGAACTTCTCGCAGTTGCTGCATTCCTGAAACTTGAGTCTACTGTTTCCTTCCGAAATGGGCTGGATAGGAAGTCTGTCGGAATGAGGAAACTACGCGACAAAATATCTCATTACTGACCAGCTGTGAAAAATATCCTTAAACAAGTTAACGATTTCTGCGATTTCAACCTACAGAAAAGTTCTATCTGTGGAGTCATCGAATGGAGCCAACAGGAAAATTAGTGCTTCTTCATGAGATGATCGAGCAATCTGAGCATTACTCGCAGGCGACTGTGGCTGTGGGTTTGCATATGATAACCCAGTATTGCCAATAATGGGGTGAATGGCTCAGTAGTCAATATGGTTGCCCCAAGAGAGCGAGGTCGAAGTTCACATCCAGGCGATGATGAGCACTAACAAAAGCTCAACCCAAGCACGGTGCTTCCTTTTGAAAGAGGCTGACAGAAATGTCTGTAGGAACATGACAACCACGATCAATTATGAGTGCTGTTCAGCTTCTATGTAATAAAATCTCCAACTCACCATCAGAAGTACAATTTTTCAGCAATAATGAAACTGCTAATCAAATAACTCCAAGCTTTCCAGTTGACTTATTCAGTCAACCTGCTTCACTTCACGAAGAAGACTGCAGACAGTTGAATTATCGAGATAATCGTACGACCAAATGAAAACACAGACTAGTTCACGTTAACACGAAATAAAGTTGACACCTACGGAAATGCACGGAAATCCTCCCACTTTCATCTAAAAACTGACGACAAAATATCACAGTATTTAGGAATCCAATGAAAAAGGCCGAAAACGACTAACTGACTGGCAAAGTATGAATAATCTGTCATCGGAGTTTTGCTGTTGAAACAACATAACGAGAGATACTAAAAGGAAACCAAGAAAACACAAGGTATTTAAATAAAGCAGACGGCTTATGAGCACCGGAATCCGTGAAGCGTCGACTGATGGCAATTTGAAATCGAAAGCAGTGGTTCGACTTCAAACAAAAAGGAGTACGAGTATAAACTATGGTAGAGAGCAGATCACATGAACTGTACTCAAAATACAACCGCTGGTAGCAATAGAGTGGAGCATAGGAGAAAAACTGTTCACAGGAATTAACAATTAAATGCAGATGGAGACGTGCCTTAAAAGCGTTGCTCCAGGAGTAATTATATATATATATATATATATATATATATATATACAGTGGAAGCATAAGGTAAAGGATATTGGATTTGATCAAACCGTATGGATAATCGAAATATTAGCGAAACACTAAGCAGAATGAAAGCAGACAAGGTTGTGTTCTTTGCATAAATGGGACAGGAATCTAAAACAGTTAGCAGGTCGAAATCAGTTATTTCTATGATGAAAACCACCCAAGCAAATACCAAAGTTACGTGAGAAATTATGAGTGATTTGGAAATGTAATGGTAACGTTGAAGACTACTGAGTAGATATGTGAGACCACAATGACAGCCAGTTCCGCTCTTTTTTGCCTAGGTACGCCTTGCAGTATGGCACGACAGAACCCTGTCAAACTGGTACTATGTGCCACGGTATTCATGTCACGAGCATAGTTAGCAGGATTCACGCAGCTTTTAGTAGCTCACCAGACATTGCACGGTTGACAGCACGTAAGCATTTTTCGACTATTAGTCAAGCAGTTGTGTCGTGTACGAAGTACACTATAATGGACTAATCAGAAATGAATGACACAAGCGACACTCTTCCAGTGGATCAATTACCACCGTACAGTATTGCGTGATTACCAGGGACCTCCCAGAAGTTTCAAAACAAGGTGCGTAAGAGACAACATAGAAGGCATATTCCCGGATGCAAAACCCAAGGCAGTTAAAAGTTTGAGAGTGGGAAATGAAATACTTCCTGAAAGCAAAAACAATCCACCATTGAAGTGAAGTTTTAACGTTTTACATTACAAGGTGCTTGCCACCAAGTGAATCACAAAGTCACGCGAGAAAAATGGTAATAGTCTGCTCAAACGTAAACGAAATCAGATGAACCGTAGCCGTGTGGTTCACAGTCACAACCGTTTTCATTATATTGTACAGCCTGTCTACCCAAGCAACTTGGACATTTTCCCTGTTTGTCACTGGCACACTTAACCCGTACCAGCAGGATAGAGACTTTTATTTAAATGATTGGACAGAAACGGAAGCAGCAGTTGCACTTGCAAACAACGCAAAAAGTGGTTTGTGATGGTAAACACCACTGTCCAGAACACCGGAGCAAATTTGGTTGTGGATGTGGCTGGCTGGTGTACATATCGAAGGCTAGACTCACAAATGAACGACAACATCCAAAAGGTACTGTTCATGCCTTTGAACTTAATAAGGTAACAGCTAACGCTGTCCCGGAAAGAGGAGGCGACCATCTGACCGAACAACTTAGTCAAACAAACTAGCAAAAGAGTCTGATGAACTACACACCCACAGGGGTTACCGCACCGGCAGAAAATAATGAATAAACTGTGCTAGGGAAGTAGCAAACCAGTCATCTGTTCAACATAGCCGCACGTCGACGAGTAACCATGAGTTATATTTTTTCAAGTATGGATTTTTGGTCAAGAGATACGACTGTAAGCCCTTCATTGGAAACGGTCGGACATTCTGCATTAGGGTGAACATCAACCATAAAACAAAGCCATTAGAAACGGCCGATGAATTTCGGTAGAACTCAAGGTAGTGTACTGAAAACGAAAACACTCTCAGCTTCCGGGCAGATATTAAGATCTAATGATACATAATTGAAAGGCCCCAGTTAGGTTGTTGAACGTTGCATTATCTAAAAGATTGAAAACCTCGGTTCCGGAACAGTAGTCTAACACGTTGTTTAGCTCTGTGATGTGAATACATACGCAGCCAACAACCCCCGCAATTATACTGATCTGCAGAGAACCACCGACATGTCTGGTCTTCCACTATCTGCTAAACGTCGTACACGTATATAATGAGCTTCATTTAACTGAAATGGCGCTCGCTGGAGTTAGATAAACTTTGGTTGCACTTACACTACTATGAACAGTAAATCCAGTGAAGGAACACACGACATCGTAATTAAATGGCAGGCAGAGGAGCAGAACACAAGGATGATACAGTCCAACACCCGTCAATAACGTCAACCGCGACGACTGTGAACAAATCGAGATGAAGCACCAACAAGATAAGTGTAATCGTTGAACTGTTAGCACTACATGGACATCCTTCATGGGTGGGTTTGTTGTAGAATGGCGGACGGTGGGCGCGGGATGGTTCAAAATAACAATATCGAACTGCAGCAGGCAGATTATCCATTAATACGGGGAGTTACAGAACAGATGCTGCTTGCATTCACTTCTGTTCAAGTGTGCGGCAAGTTGCTGTTGGCCTACAGACAATCAAATGTCTAAAATGGTGACAAGCGAACGAGTGACGACTCAACACAAAAAGACAAAAATAAATTTAAAGCAACACAATACCGTACTAAACGTGTTTCAAGAGGGACTGTCATTTTACCGGATCTATTGAGAATTCATCTCAAAAAGATGCAATAAAATAATGAACTACAACAGTCTATCTATGTAATGAAACGTAAATAAAACGCCCATCTCCTTCACATTAAGCTGGTTTGTTTTTTATTGACGATGAAAAGGGATGTTTGATTCATGAACACAGCAGGCACGAAGGCTTTCAACCTGAGTGGTTCCACACTGACAACTAGATTTATTTGGGATAACTGCAAATCACCGTCGAAAAATGTGTCAGTTAAATAGAGATCCGTAAGACTGTCTTATCAGCCGACAAAGGACCGAAGTGAATGACTGCTTCTAAGGGCTTTCGTTTATTATCCGATGTAAATGTTAGATGCAAACCCTTACTGGAAAAATGTGGATGTGGAAAACTAAAAATCACACATCGTTAGCTGTCACACGCACTGTTAACTGTCAAACTAATGCAACGCCGACGCCAACGATTGTGCTACGTGCGGATTCGTCAAGTAATGAAAATCATCTAGGCGGTTCACTAAATGAAGGCCGCAACATCACTTGCGTTTCATCGGAAAAAGAAAATAGTCAATTTCAGAGGTAAGAAAATGCAGTACATTTGGAGCTGATTTGCGCTGAGAACGAAAAACAGACCAAGAAGTCA
Source organism: Paragonimus heterotremus (assembly GCA_013368495.1). Taxonomy (NCBI): domain Eukaryota; kingdom Metazoa; phylum Platyhelminthes; class Trematoda; order Plagiorchiida; family Troglotrematidae; genus Paragonimus; species Paragonimus heterotremus. Next base: position 53,510 of record LUCH01000833.1, on the reverse strand, counting down.
GAAACTGCACATTTGTTTATTTTCAGTCAAGCGACAGTTATTAACAGCGTCAGACGCTGATGATCGAAAACAATTCAAAGAAATCTAAACGGATTGTCTAAGTGATGAAAATCAACCGATTACTCCAAACGTGGCATTACCGCAAACTGATTGACACTTTTCATATGAAACATTAAAGCTGTATCCATTTGAGATAAGATCAATGTGTTTGTATAGCTAGATGTACCTGTCTCAATGAGACTGTGGCGGGCGCTATATTGTGGTAGTTTGGAAGATACGCGCGGGAAACACGCCTTTAAACAACCGAGTCGGGAATGAACACTTTAGCTTTCAGCCCCAAACATTTAACAAGGTTTGCTGTTTGGTTTTGAGAAAGATTGCATAAACTGTATTTACAATCAATGGTAGGGATACTAGCGGATCTGAACGCGAGTTATAATAACAGTGAATGTCCTGTTAATTTTTGCCGGTCTTGTGACATCTAGACTAACTACGACACACGAGTTGCATGACAGCAAACGTCAGTTGACCAAAAGGCCAGAACAACAGCCTGGTCGAACATAAATGTATACGAAACAGAGACATACAACAGCATATGACAAGGTCATATAACTGCTGACGTGCGATGAGCACGTGTACCAAAACTCATAAAGAAAACCGCAGCAATGTAATTGGAACACATTTACGGTTTGCACAGCACATAAACAATCGCCGACTGGCCCTGAGAATTCTTTGTATATCCGACGAGTTTATTCAGTTTATTCAGGAAATGCTCAACCGTAAACATCCGCTTTTGAAATTAGAAAACGTTAGGTAGAACATACAGAGTTGGCAGTTATGGCTACCTGGTCAACTAGTTGCGTTTACTAGCTCATAGAAGTCACATTGACAAACAGCATTGTTGCACTCCCTTCATGTATAATAAATTATGGGTAAAATAAAGCAAGTCTGGCGGGGTGGTCATAATTATTTCCAATCAATTAACATTGTAGAAAAAAACACTAGCGATGCGGTTCTTTAAGATGCCTTCCGAATGCTGGGATTTCGTAGAACCTTCGGTGTACACCTCTAAGACGTCTGGAGCCCAAACATATTTTACGCATCGCTTGACAAATCGATCTTAGTTTACATGCATTCAGGTCAAAATAAAGGAAAGTCTCGCGATCATTGTGCAACTTGGATTGAAGACATGAAGGTTTTGAAATTGAGACTTGACCTTGAGGGGCGTTCTTAGTCTGCTAGCTTGGGCCAAAAGTGCAACGAACGTCTGTGATTACCGTTGCTGTCACGGTAAACTGAGTCCTGAGATTTCACACCACAGGGCATTTGTAGCAACGTAACACAACTGTGCCGGATATTACAGGGCTGCGTCATTCAGGATATGAGAAATCAAGGTAACGACTTTCGGGGCTCAAAACTGTGATTGGTAAACAAAGCCGTCATTATTGAGACAGTGCATGCTTCTCCGATAAACAATCAGTAAACCAAGTGCTCCAAACATGGCACGTGTAGCAAAATTAAACACATCAACACAAATCATTGGGATTTCCTTACAAAAACGTTGAAAATTGATGGTAGCATGAAACTTCCTCTTAGAAAGTAAATGATAGATACAGACCATTAAGATGACATCGCCTTTTTGGCGACAGTGGACAGATCGTCCAAGAGGCTCTAATCAAATTGCGAAAAAAAGTGGTTGACGCACAATCATAAGCCTACGATAGCTAATTTCTGGTGGATTTTAAGGGTTCTGTTGTGTCACTGTCTGTCACGTCATGGAAAAAATAACAAATGCACATACGATCTAAGCAAAAGCTTATCCTCAGGTGTTACGTTTGCTATTATGGATCTCAGAGTAACAAACCATATGATGCGACTAACCAGTCAACTGAGACGTACGCCCATAAATAAAGTGCACATAAACTGCTAGTAAGGTAAGAGCAAAATTAACAGTACTCATAGTTTTACGATCCATGTCAGCCGAAACCAACAAGAACGCCTCAGATGCATTGAATACACTAAATGAGGGCGCTAACCCTTCAGGAAAAAGTAATCGGACTGTATTAATATTACTATATTCTTCATCATCATCATCATCATAGACAGCAATATATCAGTGGATCACACTGATTCTCAACTGCTAGATATATACTGAATATATACACTATAACGCGGATTCAGTCGTCGACTATTTCGATACAGGCTCGGATTTATGGGGTCACCAAACTTATGTGCACCCCTCATAATTTAGATAGAAAAAAATGCATCTTTCACAGGGCGTTTCAACAAACGTAATCAGTTCATTATAAAGGCACGGAATTGACCGTATTAAACCACGCGAGTAGGAGTATGATATTTAAAGTGGTTACGAAGATAGCTTTAAGTAATAAGACTGTATTTAGTGAGTTGAGAAGATACCTGTAATAAGCCGTCCCACACACTAGTCCGGCCGCTGTAGAATGCTCGTAACTATACCCGGATAATCTGGAAGTAGCTGGCTCGCACAAAACCCCACCAACCGTGCATTTAGCAAACAGTTTGTTGCGCATTGTGGGAATGAAGCTTCAGAAAACCATACAAAAAAAATTGAAACAGACAAAGACCTCGAAGATAACCCTCAAAATTAACCAATATTTAGCCGTTATTTGGTGATTTACGAGGAAGTCACGGGAAGAACCGATAGTTAGCTCCTTTTCTGAAAAAGGCCTAGACAATATACACATCAACCACCAAGGAATCGGTGTTATTTTAATTGCGCCTAAACTGTCGGCGTCCATTCCATCATTTAAACTATCCGGATGACATGAAAAGAAGTGCCACAAGGAACAAGTTAGATGAATCAATATGGATGCAGTTAACAAAGTTTCACCTTCAGCCGGCGCCCAAACAAATCTACGCCCAGCGACTGTCAACAGTGGTTGTGACCTTTGGTATCAGAATAGCTTTAAGTTCTGTCGACAAATCTGTTTTTTGGATTATTTGGTGGGAAGTTGAGTGCCAAACATGTACTCATTTATCCTAGCACTACACAGCCGGACCTCCGATAAAGCTAGGGCCAATGTCAGATTACTTCCACTCTTCTTCGTCTCCAGAAAAGCATAACAAAAAAATCTTACCTCATCTTTTGCTTGTCTTACGTAAATCTCTCAATGATAATAACGTAAATAGCAGAGAATTTTGCGTTAGAAAAAGAACGACAGACATGGACAATGAAAATGATATAAACTCATCAGTTAGTTCGAGAAGCCCTGAAGCAATATAGTGTATGTTTTGTACTCCCAAAGTGCTGGTAAGCCGCTAAACCTGGCAGGGGGGTTGTTTGCAGTTAACCTGGGCTGTGACATTTTGAGCTTAACCGGTCGTTTTTACCTAGGATGGTGCATCACGGCTCATTAAAGCGGATTGGACAAATCTCACGCATAGCTACCTGACATTCACCATAGGAGGTTTTTATGTACCACTTGAATGTGATCGGAGAAAAATAACACGATGGGCAGGTCGAAACCAAGTGTATGAAGAAACTGGAGGCAAGCTTAGTCTCAGTCAGCCCCACTGGCAGCTCAGCTGGGGTTCAGAGGATTCAAAATGAAGCGGTCTGCATACACCGAATGACAATATTACAAGCTGCAGCCAGTGGTGATAGTGCTACCTTCGTTGGCGTAGCCGTATTTAGCTGTTACAGTTAAAAAGTCTCTGAAGAAAGAAACTTTTTGAAGCCATATAAAAGAAAAAGAAACTTCGGAGGGGAGTGCAACGTGAAGCTGACAAAAGTTTCACTTTTGCATTTAATGTCTCAGATCTATTAGATCTTGAAATTTCTTTTCTCTCCTAACTGTGTTCATTCCATGGTTTTGAACTGACATTCAATGTTCACTAGTGTACGAATATATGTATACATATATATACCTACATATATACATAGGTATATGCATATATATATGAGTTAAAAATAGAATGAGGATCAATAAAACAAGTAAAACCCAGTTAGTAGTGGACTGTCCATACGAAATCCTTGAACAACAGCTGCCGGGAACAGATAACATCTACACTCTCGATGGTGACATTACAATGTGCGTGCTACTTTGCTGTTTGTTTGCTAAGAACAGTCCAAACAACAACGGTGCAGTGAGCCTGAAGCGGTAAATAAGAGACTTGAAATAAGACAACAATGCGGTGCACGGTGATAATCTAATAGGCACGCAAGACTGTTAGTTTGAATACTGAGAAAAATTGTGATAACGTTTACCAATCGTAATAATATATTTGGCTTTGTGAGGACACACGGGTAGCCAGTCATAAAATTGCTCCTTGTTCCCGAGAATAAAATGTCACATAAATTAATCAAGAACGAACTTCGACTACGACACAAATGAACAGTTGGGAAAACTCTGTGTGAATGCGAAAGATGCCAACAACCAAGTTGTACTCAATCCATATCAACTAAAATTCCCAACAGCAAACTAGTGGATGTTTTTCACTTTTAAGTCATTTGTGTAGTGACAAGCTTGACACAGTGTAACTCATTGCTGTAAAAAAAAACGTACAACACTTCAGTTCATTTGCTTGAAACATTAAGCTGGAAGTACGAATTGTGTTTTCGTCAATAAAAAAATCAGGCCAACGACACAGCTAATGTTTTCGTAAACTGTTATAAAGCAAAGTCGACATGAGTGACCAGGTACCACTGTTCGTTTAGTTGAAGTACTAGGATACGGAGGCAACGCGAGTCACAATCAATGTACAAAATCCGGTAGCTAATTAACTAGATTTATGGCTCACTGAAACGAGACAGTGAAACGGTTGACACGACGGGATTAAATCGATCAATATTGTTAGTGGTTGAACGAAAAGGATGTTATGTCGTAGAAACGCAAACTTGAACCAGGGACTTACTTTTACTAAATGGCACTTGACAGCACAATTTCCACAGGTTAGGTTTCCTACGATGTCCATGATACAACGACATAGTACGATGTGATCTTTGAAATCAGTTACTGACTGATGAGATACCGTTTGTTCTATCGGTTTAAAGGAATGTTGTAGCTGGGGAATGAGTCGCTCAACAACAGAAAGGATAACATCCACTGTCAACTTATCAAGAATGAGATCCGACAGATTTCGAAGAGTCCACAGTGCACTGGCTGTAACCCGAAAAGAGCCGAAACTTATACAATGGGAAAAAAATTGAAGGAAAGTATCATTGGCCAGTACTTCCAATTTAGCAGGCAACCAGGCGGATAGCACCCGCAGCAAACGGGTTCCAGTCCATAACAGCTTTTCGTAATAGGAGTGACTGATTAATTGAACCAGTGATCGTATGGCACCTTGTTCAATGAACATCCTTTTGGTAGCTTCATGTCCATAGGCCAGAATGTGAAGAGAATCGCACAGAACGGCCAAAAATTTGGGATTCACGTAAGGAAACGGACCGCCATTCTTGTGTTGCTCCGTGATCCCGCTGTATGATACGGAGAGGTTCAATAACAATATCAAACGACCGATAATGCATGAGTCACGCATGATATCTCGTGCAGATCTTCGAGCTAACAATAAACTGTGAAGTGCAGCAACTGTATAATACAAAACAGATTCCAGAGGACTGACCAGGAAGTATGAGAGAATTTCTACCCCATTAGATGACAATATGAAGTCAACTCCTTCTTCAATGTGTGAAAGATAGTACAATATACCGCTGAGAAAGTGAAAAGACTCAATGACGTGAGTCGAAGGAGAACGGACAACAGAGAGCATAGCATCGAGCATATAGGGGCAAGCCTGAAAAAGCAAAGGACTACAACCTCCGCGACACAAGTGAAACAAGTAAGCTGACGCGTTGAGTGAGCATTCTGAATCAGAAGATTGTAAGAAATATACAGCTTGACTGATGAGGACACTCTGCGCTTCAAATGATAGTAACGAATCGGAGGAGTCAGACCACTGGTTATCAATCTCCAAGGGAGACCAGCTATTGTCGGAAGTTGTACGAGTTCCTGAGCTTACACCGGAATCCAAAGTGCATGAAGAGTTAGAATCACTGAGACTGCCAGGAGAAGGATTGAAATCCATCTCTAGCTCGTCTTCGGAGTCTGAAAATGCCTGTTGCGGCATATCCATCACGGGAGCAACACACCAGCAACAACCCAAAATCTTATTCGAATGTAGGCGAAGGTCACATCGCTTGACGTGGTGTAGTCAAACAAGATAAACCTATCCCGTGTGCCAACTGAATTTTCAAGAGATTACATATGCTTCAACGCCATTTCAGAAACTATGCAGCTCGAAGATGACCCTTTATCTGAGTATGCGAAGACTGGCCAATACTCGAAAAATCGTCTCCGGATTCAATTCAATTCAATTCAATT
>LUCH01000833.1:13540-42953 GCA_013368495.1 Paragonimus heterotremus | reverse complement strand
ACAGCTGTGAGTATTGGGTGGGACACGGAGGTGGCCGGGAGTGAGTTGTGGATTAAAGGGTCACACCACCTCATCTGCCCGTTGGTCTATCGTTCCGGAAAATCAGCATGTCTGCAATGTCCAGCTTGGTATCAAGGTGATTTGGTGAGAGCCATAATTCGGTAATTCAGACGATAGAGAAGTCGTTCTCGAGGCAAAGTGCACGGATTTCAGCAAGTTTGCCGATCAGACTGCGGGCGTTGGCATAGGCGCATTTGACAGAATTAACTCTGAATGAGTGCAGGTTGCCGGAGCCGGAAGAAGACTGGGTTTTTTGGGATGCTGGGCGCATTCACAGGGTTGTCGCCGACTCTGACTGAGCCGGCTGGTGGACGTTTTTTTCGAGAATTCAGGTCTACTAAGGGAACGACTAACCGAGCAGCCCGTGCTAGGTAGTCAACTCGCAACTTCTCACGTTCCTCTTTGGAGCAGTCGGGGTGGAGGGTTATGCCGCCTGGGGTTCGATGGCGCTCGCGACGAAAACTTTCAAGTATGCATGCCGCTTTCTCAGGAGCAGTCACGGCGATTCCCATCAGCCGTGGTAGAGGATCGGCGGGGGTCGGGCTAGTGCGCGGGATACGCGTAATGTTTTGCAAAGTGCATTTTCTAGCCTTAGGGCAGACGGCAGAAATTTCCATTGATCGATATCATGCGCGGCGTTGTCCCCACATGTATCAAGCACATTTCTGATGACAACGTTGCAGGAGCGGTCGACATTGACCGCATTTTTCATCGCTTGTTGTCTTCGTTGCCGCTCGATCCAAGGTATGTCTGGAAAGATTGAGGCGCCGCCGAAAGAACGCAGTTTGAATGCTGCCTGGAGGACCTTCTCGGTATCCGACGGGCTTGTAAGGGAAATCCGTGCTAACCTCGGTTTGTTGACATGTGGTGAGTCAGGTTTCCCTGCAAGACGAGTTATCGAGAGAGGGCATTGAGGTGTGATCTGCATTTTAACACACAGAGCGCGCCAAAGTTCGCGGTCATGTTCGTCGCGAAGTTTGAGGGACGAGTTTGAGGCACTTCGGGAGATCACGCGCTACGACGGAGTCTGAACGGGCAGCAGTGCTTGGTTTTTATAACCGGCATGCCAGTGCCAATAGAACGTGAAGGTTCCTGAGTGCCGGCCACTACTGACGCATAGAGTCTTTTTTTGTCACTTTGCTTGCGTTCAGTTAGTGCTGTCACACCCTGAACAGGGTGGTTCTCGTTAGCGTTGGCGGCAAAGATGTGAATTATGGATCGGTTGCAGACTGACTCAACAGCTGCAGCTGTCGCAGTGCAGGTGGTGCCCGCTTGGCCGGTGAGTAGTTTCCCAGAGAGACGACAACTATCGCAGTTAAGTCGAGTGCATTCTAGGTCGGCTGCTCTGAATGCGTGATACAGCTCTGGAGAAACGCCAAGTCAAGAAACATGAAACCATGTGTTGCAGCCAAAACATTGTAGTGAATGGTCCCTTACGCGGACAAACTTGGTGCACACGCTGCAAATGGATCGTTTGACCATTTTGCAACAATGGCGATTCGCTGTAGCCAGGAGTTAGCTATGGCAATACCTAGATGATATGCCCCGCGACACTAGTAAATCACGATGAACGCTCACAACTCACAAGTTCTCAAGTATATTGAAGGTTTGTCGATCAGCTGTCAACAGCCGGTCTTATTTGCACAAAAACAACTGACTGTCAACCTTTGTTTACCGTGGGTTTGACCGTGAGTACCAATCACGATCCAGTCTAATGTGTAGCTTTGACCGTTTCATTTAAGTCTTGTTTTGTTTTGCTTTCATGCTAGTCACAGGTTTACGACTGACGAGAGTGTGCGAAATGAATTCATATCGTAATTTGTGTCTTCTGACTATTCTATTCAAACTAGTAGAGTAGTATACGGTTAGTCAACAGTTAACTACTATACGTAAACGGAACCAAATCCAAAAACAGCAACACTTATCTTCAAATCCAAATCGCGCACGGATCGGTCACTGATTTTAAATTTCGATTTTCCAATTTCAAACCCGGGACTTGATGAAGGTCTGCGCATTTTGACGAGCTGATGCTTGACTGGTGTTATCCGAAGGTTGACCAGACTGTGTTTTCTGTGGATGCGGATGCGTTCGGTAGTGACCTAAGAGTGGGGGTAAAAGGAAAGAAATGACAAATACTGGTTGCCTTAAAGCGAGCAGATCATTTTCTGTCAGTGCACAGTAAGAGAAAGGTGGATCCAACATCCTTCTGGCTATCTTTTAAACACAGCTACACTAAAGGCCTCAACAACCTCTGCAGGCAATTTTTCCACGAGCTCATTATCCGGTCAGTAAAAAAGTTGAATCGAACAGCGAATCATGATATTGTTTCCTTGATCGTGAACCTTTGACCACTTTAATCTTTGTCTTGACATCCTACAAACAAAGTTGCCAGAGAAATTGTGCTGGTGTGGTGGGTAGTCTTGTATAATTCAATGAGGTCACCTCTTATCAGTCAGCGTCCGAACCAGAATAAGTTTGAACAGTTTAATGTGACTCGGTAGCTTGGACACTTCCTATCCCATACCATACGTGTGGCGAGTCTTTTCGCTTTTCGGGGGGCAGCTATGATCTTTTTACGATACCGTAACGAAGCCTGGGCACAATATTTCAAGTATGGGCGATCTGTGGCGAGGAACAGTGGGATGGACACTGCTGGAGGTGCGATGGTGATCGCGGATTTCAATCGGTATAACGCCCGCTGTGCTTTGTCGCGGCTGCGATACACTGAGCACGTGGAGTAAATGTGCCAATGATCCGGATACCTGAAATTCTCGTTCGCTGTCTAGTTGTCAGTTCGATTGTCCGTCCATGTGTATCCCTTATATAGCTGATGGTCGACTGAGAAACATTAGCGAGGATATGACTTTTGAGAACATTCACTAGTAAATCCCGCTTTAATGTCCACTCGGAAATCTCCAGAATATCCTCCTGGAAGGCGTCCAAATCCGACGCATCAACCACCAGCTTTACGTCATCTGCATACATGTAACATGGGTTGACCAGGTCGTCGGTCAAGTCATACATATATACCAGGGAGAGCGAAGGAGCGAAGATTGAACCTTGGGAAACTCCACTCAACGAATAGCCTTCGTTCGACAGCAATCCTCTCACTATCACCCTAAACGACATCCAGACTGGAAACATTTGGATCCACCTATGAATTGTTCCGGGTATTCCAGTTTCTCCTAGTCTCCAGCCTAAAAACCCGCGGTTGACAGAATCGAAGGCTCCCTGAAAATTTAATTTGAACACCCGGGTCACTTCTCTATCCAGCTTCCTCGTGACAGTGTCCAAAACATTCAGCGGATTAGTAAGACAAGACCTATCCGTTAGAAACCTGTGCTAGAGAGCTTCGAAAGATTTCCGCTAACAGAGCAGTTTGCAGATCCCTTCTCGTAATATGCGTCCAAAACTTTTGCTGACGACACTAGTCAGGAATACTGGCCAGCGATTTGCGACAACTGATGGACTACCATTTTTGAAGATGGGAATTCCAGTTGTTGTTTTTTAGTTCCTCACAACTACCTCTGTCTCAAGTGTGAAAACGGACAGTTGGGCAAAAGACGACGCCAGCAATTTGGCCAGAGGTTTCGGGATAACCTGGTAGATGTGGTCAGGTTCTGCGGACTTTGTACTGTTAAGTTGGGATATTTCTCGTTGAACTTCGTGGGGGTGCAGCGTCCTGATTCACCGTGGCCATGCCCATGTCGTTAAAGTGAGGATCAGGTTCTTCATTGTCTTTGAAACTGTGCCAAGAATGCGTCCGCCATGCCCTTGTCAGTAGATACAGTCTCCCCCTTCATACGAAAGAGTGGTTTCAATTTCTTAGGACTGAGGTTAACCGTAAAACCACTTGGGGCTCTTTTTAATATCACGTGATAGGTTGAGCTCACAGATCAGGCGGGCATTCCTTGCTACCTTAATTGCTTCGTTTCATGCTTTTTTGCACATCATGAATGTTTTAAATCCGTTTTGCTGAATATTTACCTTCTAAGCCACTTACTTGCATTTGAAAGCTCTATTCACCCTAGGACGAACACTTAGTTTCCGACTTCTTCCTCCGACTTGTGTCTGATGGACGTTCCTATCTGCAAGGACGCGGAGGTTCTCGACATAGTTTTGCCAAAACCATCGACGTTCTCAATGGAAACTTTTGTGCTCCAGGTCATTCGATCAGCCCCCAATAACAGTTTTTGTGGATGACTCAGTGAAAAAATTGCACTTTGTTTGCCTGTTTTATAACTGGAGAACACCTCAGCAAGAAATAATTATCCATGTGGTCACTCTTTGTGGGTGAAGCCACGGACAACACGTTGGTGACGTCACTGCTATGACGAGCGATGATTAAGTCTTGTGTTGAGGCTATCTGACCAGGTCGGGATTCCTCGGCCACTCTGACATGCTATGTTGGTCTGAAATTGCTGACTTGGTTTAGCAGTTTATTATCAAAATCTAAACCACTAACATATCCCATTCGCTGATTAATTTTAGGAGTAGTAAAATCCTCCAGAACAAGCATGCAATAGACTGATTGGCAAACCGACTGGAATCATTTCAGCAATGCTTCGTCCTGCCCTGTTTACGCACCCGGACTTCAATACACCTCGAAAACTAACAGTGGGAGGTTGACATGCAGAAGAATGACGGCTGTTTGAATACTCATGCAACTACGGTTAAAGTTCAAAGCCTTATAAAACTTTTGATCGAGGATAGGCAACCGCCTCCAACTAATTTGCCACGATCACTGCGATATCATTGGAGCCCACGCGCCCAACCCCCCAAATCTATTTCCTCTATGGGTCATGTTTCTGTGAGCAAGCAATTACCTGCAAAGTGAATCGTTGCATGCAGCTCGTCTGCCTTGTTGAACAGGCTGCATACGTTCACCAGCACGCCTCTCAGCTCCGGCGATCCGCACTTCCGATTACTGCGCAGTTCGGTCGCACCCAATCCCTTGGACGGGACCTCCAAAGGACAGGTCCGTTCTTGGTATGAAGGTCTGAGCCAGATTACTGCGTACCATTTATCTCCTTAATGGTTCACTCTCCTAGACTGGTGCATCGTCGTCTTGTTCCATTGGAGTTATGATTTGCTTCCTGACCTCGGTTTGTGACAAGACGTTCTCTTTTGATTTCTGGTGCAGCTAACATCAGCATATCTAGGTCAGATATGTGATGCTTATCTGCTTCCTGAGATACTTATGCCTGGCATCCTCTGAGCTATCGTGTCAGCTTTAGTTAGCAACAGACCTCGAACGTTGCGGTCCCGAAACTCGATTATGAACGGTCTGTAACGATTCGTTTGTGAGTTAGGCACAGTCCACTTACCCAGTCTGTGCGTTCGGCACCATTTCGTTGTTGTGAGTAGTTCAGCGGTTCGCAGAAAACTTAGAATTAATCGTCTTTCCGAGGATCTCTGATGTTTAGGATCCCGTGTTACCGGTTCAGGTGCTTGGTTAATTATGTTTTTATCCTCTTTGTAGTGGCCTCATGTGAACTTTGCATTTGTCCAACTGAATAAAGTTGTTTTTGCGAAATGGCCGTGACGTTACTTACATTTGCCTGGCGTTGCACCATCCGTGTGAGCAACATGTCGATGTCTGTCGGGTTCAGGTGCACGCGGTCTTTCGCAGGCGTCCTACAATCTCTGCGTTCGCCAACCTGGCGTCAAAATAGTCAGTTTCCAAGGTCCTGCAGCTTTACTCGTGGTTATCCTTTGTTATCCTTTGGCAGCCCCTTCGCCTTTTTGTAGTTCTAGAGAGACGAGGGTGTGGTTGTTAGGGCGTATCAGCGTTTGCGTAAGTGGCGTTGAGCGCACGTGTGGGCTACCTCACGGTGTGGCGCGTACGGGCTGCTCGTATTAAACCGTCGGAGTGCGCGCACCCTTCCTCGAGGTTCCGTATTGTTTAGTCACGGTTTTCGCAGAAACGGAAATCCCAGGTTGGTTGGTGGTTTAAATTGTGGAACAAGTACTGGAATTCGTGCTGTGTAAAGCATCTGTTATGGATTCCGGTCCGTCTGAAGGCCTGATCGACTTTCTTTCTCTGGTGTTGCATTCTACACAAACCCAACACAGGTCAGAACACTTCCGTGCAGTTTATTCAGCTCTGTGCTCATGCATGCGTACGATTGATGACACCATCTTTCACATTTGACACAATGAGCCCCGGTCGCCACATTTTTCTTACACTGCTCGTTAAAGCAAAGATTAGAGACACGAGGCATACCACCGGCAAAATGTTTGTCTGGCTTAGACACTTAATTTGTATTCAGTTAATCAGAACCAACTTGCAAACAACGGTAGTTCGCCTTCAAGATGCTTACACACTTCAATAACCGAGAGCTAGACACTTACAGACAAACGAAAACAAAACGATAGAGGCAACTTATTCTCAAGTTTAAGTCGACCGCACATGGTCTTCTCGTTTCTGCTGGTCGACCAGTAATTTACGGAACCTCAGATCAGTTCAGTTTCCAGGACGAGAAGGCTACAGTCAGAAATTGTCGAGTTTCTTGCATTAGTGAGCTTTTGAGGTCGCCCAGTGGTGTAACGATAATGAGAGGAGACTCTTCACTTCTGTGATTTATCATGAGGGCTGCCAGATAAAGGCTTAGGTGTTCAGGCTATCCAAGCCATCATAATACGACAAGTTTAAAACCACCATCGATACATACAAGTTTATCTTTTCCTAGGAAAGACGGAAACTGAGGAATAATAGTGAGACCAGTGTGAGTTTGATTCCTAGAACCTATACTTTCAGGTAGTACGACAAAATTTGTAAATGAACAAATAAGTGAAAAGTTAATACGATGAAAGTGTTAACAATACTGGCGAATAAAGACGACAGGTTGAGTAACTTGACTCTATGAGAAGGAAACGGCTGTGAAACTTACTCAAAAGAAACTCTCACATAACTCAACAAGTTTATATTGAGCTTTGTCACACTGTCGAAGCATACAACACTCTGTGGAAGCTGGTAACTCGAAAAACGATGGAGTTAACCTTCATCAATTCAGCAACCCTCCTCTTCAAATTGAGACTGTGGTCTCGGAGGTGTGAGGCTGTATGCAGACCGAAGAGTAATTCCACCTCAGTTCCGGCTTTTCCATCAACAACCTTGTTAACTTCTATCAAGTCTCCTGTAACGCTCGTTTGCTCAGGAAGAAACAAATCAATTTCCCTTAGTCGGTCTTTATACGAGTTATACCGCATTTCCTCAAGTAGCCTTGTAAAACTCCTCTGAACTTTCTCAAGTACCTTCGTGTCTTTCACCATATTTAGCCTCCAATTCCGCACACAGTATTCCGGATGTGACCTCATATAAGCTTCATAAATGAGCAACAACACCTCAGGTCCCCTTGACGCGAACGCATTCCCCAACATGTGCAGCGCTATATTTCCTCTTCGAATCGCCTCTAAACACTGTTTGCAGATGTTGAAGTTCTTTTCTAAGAGCACTCCTAAGTCCTAGGTCGTTTTTACTCTTTCCAGATCTTCCTTCTCACCCTGCTTGCCGAAAACCCGACCGACCCCGGCTGTTCCTTAGCAAGCAGTCAAATTACACTTTTCTACATTCGAGGATATGTGCCATTCATTTGACAATTTTTGAACAGTATTTGTGTCCTCCTGCAGACCCGTGTTGTCAGAATTTTCTAAAATCTTCAATCATCAGCGAAGATGTAGCAGGAACACTTCAGGTCTTTAGTTAGATCACTGATGAACATTAAAAAACAGTAGTGATCCAAGCACTGATCTCCGAATAACCCCGCCAACCACCGTACCTTCGGTTGACCTTTCCAACGCTGTCTCTACATGAAAGGTGCAACTCCTCAAGAAGTCCTGTATCCATCCTAACAGTCTTGAAGGAAGATCAAAGGCCCCCAGTCTAAGGATTAACAATCGACGGCTCACTAAATCGAATACCTTCCTGAATTCAAAGTGACAAACCTAAACTTTCTCTCTCCCTCTCCAACCTCTTCGTGATCTTAGCAAGGAAGCAAATCAGGTTGATGAGACGAGACCCATTTCTCACGAATCCATGTTCGTCTGTGAAGAGAAGTCTATTCTCCGTAAAGCGCCTCACAATCCTGATTCTAATAATTTTCTCCCGCAGTATCAGGAAAACTGGTGTGAGACTTACTGGTCGGTAGATATCCACCTCGTGTTTCTTACTCCCCTTAGGGATGGATACAAACCCTGCATTCCTCCAGTCACCCGATAAGATGGCCTTCCGTAGGGTAAAATTAAACAACATTGCGAGAGGCTTCTGTAAAGTGTCACTGAGGGGTCTCAGTATCTTTGAATGGATGCAGTCCAACCCCATCGCCCTATTCACGCCAAGTCCATCCACTCTGTCCTTACCCTCCTCATCTTCTATCTCAACTTACTTCATCACTGGCCTTCTTGTAGTCCTTGTGCTGAGTCCCACTGTGGTAGTTCCAGAGATCGCAACATGTACCGCCTCAAAAAACGGCGGAAATCCTCCGCATTTCTGTGGTAATGATTCACTTACACTGCCGTCGGTATCAAAAACGCTATTCAGTGCTCTCCTAATGACTCCTTTGGCCTAGACATAGCTATAGAATGCTTTAGGGTTCTTATAGTGGTTCTTGGCCAGATTAATTTCAAATTTTTCCAGCATTCATTTTGTAATTCCGAATCTCCTTCCAGCCGCCTTCTACTGACAAAACTTGATGTGCCCCCAGACAGTTTGCGTACAGCCCAGGTTTTCATTTCGCGTCTCAGTGCCTTTTTGACCCTACTGTTCCACTACAGAAGGTTGCCTTTATGTCAACCACGTCTTAGTGGTACATGCGTGTCAGTTAGTTGCGTAAGACTATTTTCAATTATCGCCCATGCTTTGTTGACGTCGTTGGTACCATAACAATCTATCCAACTTATCTGTTTCGCATCAAACCTTAGTTGTTGTATATTCATGCACCCTGATGGATCTACGACGTTTGACGGGTGGGAGCTGGTGCAGGCACAACCAAACGGTAGACGTAGGGCACTATGGTCGGTGGTACCCAAGGATGTTTCGGCCTTCAAGTCCACATTGGCGTTGAGGTTTAGTGTTATAAGAAGGTCTAAAACCATCCATCAACCTAGTGACCTCGACCTTGACATGCTGAAATAATGGCTTCCAACTTAGGAGTCCTAACACTGCCTCGCCAGATGCACCACTGGCAGCATATATTGATGTCCGATCCACTTCAGAGGCATTTAAATCTTTAACTACAGAGTCGTTGTGACATGCTTGCTCGCTTTGTAATACCACTGATAAGTTGTTCGTCCTACCGTTGAGTAGAGGAAGGACTTATATAAAGGCAGAGGAGCAACAGCTTTGCTTTTGGGTTTGCAGCGGAACAGATTTAACATTGAATACTTCCAACATTCAGCTCTTATTCTTGGCGCTGGCCATAATGCTGCGCTATTAACAATAGGACACCCCCACACATTCTACCATTTCTTCTATCTACCTTGTAAATCAAGTATACAGGAGGGCAAATATTTTCCACGGGCTTGTCCTCGGTTAACCGGGTCTCAGTAAATGCAGTGCACTTTCTTCTACTATTTCCCTCAAGAGATAACTCTGTTTGTTCTCTAGGTTCCTACCTTTGGTATACAAAACCCTCGGGAACTTCTCACAACCACTCTTTGCTTCAGTTTCCCTGATTCGAGGGACAGCCCATAACTTAGACCTTATATCCAATAGCTTTACCTTTTCCTTACTAAAGGTTCTGTACTACTTCCTAGCCTTAGGTTGAACGATCCATACTCCTTACTCTGGGGGCTACTACACTGGAAGTAAATCTCCCGTCTGTACCCCCACCCTATTTTTCCACTGGTAGGTTTGCTGGCCATACTCGTGGTCCCGAGTCTTTAATGCAGTTTTGCGTCTAAATTCACAAGTTAGTACCACCAGGACGGCTAGTTTTACTCCACCCAGCTGGGTCGCCTCTTACCACCGTAACTCAACTTTTGGTAGCCATGCGTATCTGCTCTGCCGTCGCTAGGAATCTGCGTCGGTGCCTGGGATTAGTGAACTCAGCCAATATGGACCTAGGACCTTATGTAATTACTTGCCACTTTCAGCACCTCATTACCCGTGTGGATCTGTTGATGTTCGCGTGGTACGTTTTATCGTCTTTCATCTGGACTGATGTGGAGCTGTAAATTCATTGGGGCATATTTGATTTATTGGTAGAAATTCTATTTTAAACTCGCTCTTACTTGTTTTTGCAGTATGCAGTGAACAATCTTGATGAGCTCCGTACCGTAACTGCACATAGTATCTTCGCTGTCTTTCTTTTTATAACTACCGTTGCTTATCTGTTAGGACTTTCTTGGTACTGTTTGACACGTTTTCACTTTCATCTGTATCCCATTGCTTTAATGAGCTCATTCACCGCTGACTGGTGGCTGTTTGTGGAAGCGTGTTTAATTACCCCGTTTTGAACAATTTGCTGGATAATTTGTGTATCCGGTTGATTCACGCTCAAGGGGAGATAGTACCTTTGATGCAATTTTGCTTAACAGTACCGCCTAAATTAAGATCCTTTTGATTACCTATCCTGACGTTTGTTGGACTTGGAAGATAGCCCCGTTAACCTGACTGTCTGAATAAGTGTTATTGGAATTGTCAAACACGCGTTGCTAATTGGACTATCCTAAATTGCCTGGAGCGATTCAACAACTCCTTCAGTAGCCGCATGCTCGGGAATATTCACTAGCTATGGGAACTTTACCGGGTAAAATATCATCGGTTTTTCTCTAGCTTCACCCTAATCCATAATGGGTTCAGGGATGTATCTGATGACCAAATTCTCGTTTCTACCTAGGGCTAAGTCCCCCTTGACCAAAAGCTCTTCTTGGTTAAGGACCTCAGCTAATCTTTGCTCTTGAGCTTCCACTATCAAACAAATAATTTTAACTAGCCCCTCGGATTTCTCAAGCTTCTTCCTTCTCGGTTCTGAATTCTCACGGTTTTTCTGTGGCATTTCAATTATCCACATATTGTTTGATATTACTTTCCGTTCTCAACCGACTGACGTATGTTTTTGTACCGTGATAGTATGCCATCTTTTGTTTTCTAGTACTTAAGGTTATCTTATGAGTGCCAACACTATTAACATGTTAGTGCGGTGTAAGTGCGCAAGAAATAAAAGTTCAGACGGTGAACACTTCGCTTTTTGTAGCAATAGATATAACCTGGCTTAATTTTGCCTACTAAATGAATAGTTTTAAGTCTGAATACCAGTACTGAATCTGCCACCATACCTGCCCTTCATTTCTGCCCCTAGTAAGCACAATGAAATGCGTTGGAATTCTGCACGGCAGAATTAGTCCGCCGTCCGTTACAGCGACAGCACAGTGCAACACAAACAAACTGGGTTAATGTGGGAATTATATTTTGAAAATAGCCAACTGTACAAAGCCTGTCATTATGAGACAATGTATGCACAGTCCTCATCCATATTTTGCTCCTCAAGATGCAACCGGATGAGATACCTGCAAAAGGCAAGAAAAATACAATAATGCTGGTATATTGGGGGAAGTTCTAGTGTAAAAAATTATAACAGTAGAAATGGGAACAAGGTCTAATAGTTTGGGCGTCGTGTTTAATATGTCATTGATAAGTAGATTGAGAATAGCACAACGTTACGAGCAAGTTGTAATACTCTACGCCCTAGTCATCTCGGGTGGCCCCTCTCAGGAGTTTTGTATTCGTTGTGTTAGTGTTATTTTGATTACAACTCTTCTGAGGGAGGCCACCAGAGGTGGATGAAAAGTAAGATATTACAACTTGTTCGTAACGTTGTGTTATTCTCAATCAATTTACCAAGAAATGGGAACGCCTGATATTGTACTGTGTAACGCACCCTTCATTAAATGCTCCCCTTTTTAATAGGCATTTGCTTCCGCCCATGCTGCCCACCCTCAGCTCTGTTATGGGTATTTCTGAGAAGTTTCATGATTTCATGCTCAGTAGAATTCGCGGTTGTTTCGGTGCACCATATAGTCGCTGGGGTCAACTCTAATGGAGGTACGTTAGATCGTTCTTCTTTTGACTTATTCGTGATTACCTCGATTGGATGCAAGTTTCGAACGGTCTTTTCTCCATTGGTTCTTTTCCGGGTTAGTGCCCCTCAGAAAGCAGTTTAAAATGACTGAAAAGCATGTTTTTGGAATAAGGTCCGCCGGCATTGGTCCACTATAATAGTTGGAATTACGCAGTACTAGTCTGTAAAATTATTTTCTACCCCGTATCAGTAACAGAACGAGCGATTCAAGGAAATCACAATGTAATCTGTATTATGTAAAACCTTCATGAAACAAACAGCGGGGACACAGTATTCATTTACGAATTACGACCATCATACCAACCGGTGTCTGACAGCTTGGAAACCCGCATATTCGACAAGTACTATGTACATGAAAACCATACCGACTGTGACTACGTTCCCGGCTTCCAGAATGCAGACTCCAATTCTGAATCTGTAACTGAATCAACGATTCCCCTGAGTTCGGAAAATAAAACGCGTATATCCTCTTTGTGTTCAAAATCACATCGATTCATCAACAGTGCGGTGGGCTGCAATTTATGAATGCAGAACGTCATAACCTTAACTTCCTGTGATTCGTGTAACGAGCATTAGGAGTGCGTGCCGATTTTGTTGAGGCCTGTTGGACAATTATCAAAATTGCCGCGCCTGGTTTCGCTGTTTTCGAAAGGTTGTCCCGCGTTTCATTATGTTCCTCAAATAAACTGCATCAGTCACCTTTAGTTTTACTTCAGCTACTGAAAATTTCTCTTACTGTTATTCAGTCTGAGCCCTGAAAAATTATTGATGCTAAAATTAGACACTTCCTTCTATACCTTCTTCCTTAGTAACTGACACTTCCCGTCACTCCTCCATCTGTGAACTGTCACTTTGTTCCGGCCAAAAGAATGATCGTTTGTTTAAGTGACCCCACCTACGTTTCATCTTTCCCAATTACTGAGCAGGAGCTGGCGGGCAACTTCGTTGTGAGTGTGAAAGTAGCTGCCTGAATTAAGTGTTTGACGGTTGTTTTGTGTCTCATAGAAAGTCGATGACCGCGTTCCCTCTCTTTGTTTATTCCCTTCTCGCTGGTCCTTCTTCTTGCATTGGAAATCTTCTTGGCGGTGGAAACTTGTTCCCGCGCAGTTTTTCTTCCTTACTTACCATTGGTGGGCCCTTGTTTATAGGTTACCTCGTTTAATTTGTGCTTGATCGGTCCGCCGTGATGCGACTGCTGCATTTGAGCATATTCGCATGAACCGTTAATCTCGGATCTTGTATATTTGGTGATTTCAATATCGGGGGTTGTTGTTGTGTTTTGTTATTTAGTTTCTGCTAGTTTTCTTGTACCTTAGCACCTTATTAATAAGAAAATCGCTGATACGACCTTCTTCCCCTTCTGATCCGAATCGGTTGCTCAGCTGGCTCAGAATTTATAGACGCCTGTTGCTTACAGACGGAACTACTCCAGAGTCGGCCCATCGAAAATGTTGCAGAGTAGACTAAACTTTCCTCGAACAACCACTAGATGTCCGAAATTACTAGTGCGTGCACATTCTTTGCTAAGTTTTGAAGTTTTCATATTCCAGATAAAAAGGCCTAATTTACCAAGTGGCGTATAGAATGCAACACTTACGAGTGCCTTCTCATTAACCCTTTCGGAAATGAGCTATCTTTTCTACCGTCGGATATTGAGAGAGGTATTAATTAGGTTGCCAGATCACGCGTAACTTGGCGCGAGCCTGAATCGCTGAATGAATGTTCCAACAGGGCGCGCGGTACTCACCAACAGGGTTAACCACTATGAAGTACAAATGTGATTGTGACATAATCGCCGTAGCCGGCGGAAGAAACAGTGTAACTGGGAGTGGTGCGTAGGCTTACAAGTTATTGAAAGTTTGGGTGGTTGTATCCTATGATAGTAAGCCGTCCCTAGACAAATGGTTCATTAGAATTTGCCGCCATCCACATTTACGGGGTTTAGGTGTAATTTCCGCTCATTTGTAGTAAATAATTTTTGTAGCTGCTTTCATTTCGAAAACATCTACATCACTGTGTGAATCAGACAAAAAATGACTTACGCGTTAGGACAATCGTGCAGTCCGTTAATATGTTGTTTCAAGGCGGGAACAAACTGGAAACAGCTCTTTGGACGCGAAGTGATATTTTACACCTTTCCATGAAATATTCAAATGCATATTTCCAGACAAACAGACTTCATTGAATGCAGGATTTGTGTTATGGCGAAAAAATCACTTGTACCTGAAAAAATGCCCATAGTCTCACTTTTCATGAGAAAAGAATTTTGTCTTTTTTGATGAAGGCATCATGTTAGTCCTCATCGTAGATTTTGCGTTCTGAAATAACATTCATTCGAAACCTCGGGGTAAATTACTTATTGCCGTCGTATAGAGGTGCTTAAGTTCGCAGGGCTTTTGAAATATACATGAAGTCGCAACTCTCGACCACACTGGGTTTACATTGTTCTTCACAATAAATGTCAACATGACGAGTCGTCATTGTTACAATGCCACGTCTTTAGGCTGATTATCTATCAGACATATGTGCTCGATCTGTCTCCATGTCGGCATTTGAGGGGACGATGTCGAAGGTTGTCAACAAATTGTTTTCATCAAAAATTAATACAAAACCACTTTCTCAACAAAAGTGGGAAGTTGAGCCATTTTTATGTACAGGTGAGTTTTTCATTACGACACAACTATTACGTTGAATGAACTGTATACGTTTGTCTTGAAATATGCATCTGAATACTTCACGAAAATGTGAAAGATGTCACTTTGCGTCCAAGTGGCTGTTTCCAACTTGTTTTGACATTGAGCCATCATACTGACGGACAACACAATTGTCACGTTTTGTGAAATGAGACAACAAGATACCTAAGGTATGAAAACAATGGGGTGTTCTGGCACCCTAATCCTACTGCTTGGCAATTCTCCTAATGCCTATTTTGTTCTGAGGATGACCGCCGTCTAACTAAAGGCCTGTCAAGTAAATTGAAGGTCCGTTTTCACGTACCTTTCACGCCTTTCGCGCCGTGACTGAAACAGTGTCACATTATCTGTTGGTTCGGCATTTAGAAACGTTGTAATTTGCTCACACTACAATTGGTGACAGAAAAAATCTACGGTACATAAGCCAGGGTAGGTTGAGAGAAGAAACCAGTTACCTGTATGATGTTGTAGTGTCCAAAATTCACAGTTACATTGTGTAATTCATCTTTGTGTGTTTTTTTTTACTGGTTGGTTAAATTCACCTACATACTTATTTGAACGCGTAACTATCACTTCGCAAACTCAATCGCTAACTAGAAAAAACAGGAGTTGCCGCCTACCATTTCTGTCCTCTTCACGTGTGCATTTTTCTGAGCAGGTGGGGTAACTACACGGTGATATATTTAAGCTGAACGCATCGGCTGACCTATCGATACTCAGCGTTCGCCATCCCGCGCCACGTGTGAAATTATCTGTCGGTCGTCCACCGGACTAGCTCTATGGCGCTGTCTTTTTCTCCTGTGGTGGTTTCTTCAATCAAGCAGACCTTGGCTTATCATCGAGTCGTTCATATTCCACTCACAAATCCTTCTTTTTATTTGTATGCATACCTTTTGCGCCCGTCCGTTACCTTGATATGATCATATTTTGGACATTTTTACCATTCGATTGATTAATCCACTACAATACCGCCAAACAACACCGTATCTTTCTTCATCCTACGGAGGTGTGACGTTTTGCGTTAGAGGTCGTTTGTAACAAGTGATGTTTCTCCGACCCGACCATTGCGCTTCGTTGTACACCGCAAACCATAGATGTAAACCTTCACTGAGCACCGTATGCGCGGTAGCGTCAATCTCTATGGCCTAATCAAGATGCTCCTGCACGAATGCGAGAATTAGTGTAACGTGCGGTCGAAACCATCAAGCGTACACGGGTTGAACATGAATTGTCCAACAGGTCGTGCTGCTGTGTTGTAGGCGCCGTTTTAGTTTTCGCTTGTGTAAATCATGTGCATGGCTTACTTGGCCTTTGACTCGTGCTGGTTCTTGTTATTTCCTTTTAAAGGACTGTTGTTGTAACCTGTACTTCCGGAGTACGTTGTCCTCTTGTGTCTTCACGTTGCTTCAAAGTCAATCCACAGCTGTAATGAGTAATCAGAGTGAAGAATGCTAGCTAGTGTGTTACATCAGATAACATGCGCTTTTTATACACTCGAAGCAATGACATTCAAGACAGTCCAACCGTCTGCTTTTTGAGCTGTTATATCTAGACAAAAGCGAACATCACCGTTTAAAAAGAAACACTACCCACCTTGAATATTTTCCCATAAAATGCAGTCCCCTTGGAACATGACTTGTTAATTGGTATTTATAGCGATTTGAACAAGCAACCAGCCTGAGCGCAGGATAAATGGTTTTAGAAAATTTAGAGTTAGTGTACTAAAATTATCTGAACTTTCTTCCACGCCTTAAGTGCGTACGTAATACAAGCTTAGTGACCCACGCTTATATCGCATTGATCCCCGTTGGTCCACACCTGCCTCCTTTGGCCCCCACTGGTCTGCAGTGGTCAGGATCCCACGACCACGAGTAGGGGATATGTAGTTTGTCCTTCCTGCATTTCATCTCTTAGATTCATACCCATCATAGTTTGAGTCACGTTGTTTGTAGATTTGGTGGATTCATTCCGCACTCATCCCAGCAGTCGTGGCAACCCAGTAACTAATCACACACTCCAAAGACGAGTGACAGGTGGCAGGTCGACCGAAGTAAAGGGCGCTTTTGACGATCTCAGTCCATCTTATATCTGATGATTTTGCTTTCCTATCCATTTTTCTCTTATTCAAGCCGTCAGTTTCATACCCCGTTCCGGAGTTGAATCACAGGTTGCTGCGTGGCTAGCTAGTTTCACTTGACTTCTCAACGTTACTAAAAACCCATGAGATGAGCGCGCTGACTATCTCTTTTCATTGTCGTACGTGTTTTTATTGTGAGGAGCAGACGGGATATTACTTTCCCGAACAAGTTGAACGAATAATGAGCCCATGAAATCCGTAGGTTTCGTCACTGTATACTTAGGTGAGTTCGCTCCTTTGTATATACATCTTCTATTTTCCGTAACGTAAACGTGAATAATTGATTCCCCATCAGCGTATACTTTTCAAACGTATTAATTTATGCATACATGTTTTGTTTGCCCGATAACCTAATTGAGTCGTGACTGTGTAACCACCGTCCAAAGTCTGGAATATTATCTTAACTAAAATAACCACCTCTTTCAGTATTGATATTCCAGTGGTCTCTTAGCTTCTGAAAATACGTCCTCCTCTCCGACTTTCCTACTCTGCAGACTTTCTGCAATGCAAGTTTATTCAATTAATTAGGATACTGTCGCTTGTTGCTCAACCTCCTCATTGAAGTCAGTATGCAGCATCCTACAGCAATAGTAAGTCAAGAAGCGAAAAGTGAGAACGGAGCCTGAAAAAATGGTATCATTGCTGGGGTTAACCGTCCAAGAAGGTCCAGCACCTGATCATGAACGATGAACGCCCCGAAGTACGTATAAGAGAAGTGCGCCGATACCGCAGTATCTTGCGCGTGAACGTGCTTTTTCTTTGGGAATCCTGGCCTTAGCTATCGGAACAAACAATTACTTCTGATGTTCCTAAGCAAACACTCTTCACGACTGTGAAGACCGCTAACCAATTGAAAAAACATTTTTTGTTCCTACTTGACCAGTTATGTTCTATAATTTTCACGTCTTACACATGTGCCATTTCGACAAGTTGGTTGCCTCAAAAATAGGTGACAACAGGCTGCAAAATTTTGACACTAGAACCCTTACACTTGTTCATTTTTGATGAAATTACTTGAGAAGCTTCATAAAGTGGTCGATCTAGCAGATCAACCAGACAACAGGTACCGCAGCGAAAATTGACCGCCGTAGTACCGTGAACGCTCTGGTAAGCAAACTAGAAATGCATTCAAAACTTGCAACCGCACATCATTAGGGTGATGCAAATTTACCCACTGAGCTCTAACGGAAGACCTTTTCGCTGGCGCTGATACCCATGGTCGCCTTATTTTCGTGGTGAATTCAGAACAAGATACCGTCTTCCTGGCTTATACCGAAACATATGTTGTTCTATATCCGTCCACAAAAACAGGGCGGCAACCCCCACTGCACATAGCTTTGTATCCCCGACGGCGTTCCGATAACCCTTTATGGGCAGAGCCTGTTAACCTTTAACTTCGGGCTATGGCGAATAGTCTGCAGGGTGTTTGTGGTCGGTAGTTCACCTGGTGACACAGACGATACCGATTTCCGCCCCGGTACCATGGCCTTGGAGTTTATAAGAGACGTTATATAACCAACTCCGAGCATACTCGGCAGTCGCGCAACAGCTGCTATTGTAAAACATGAATGGCCAACGTGCATACCTTGGACAACTTTTGCATGTCTTCTCTGGGTTTCAGAAAGTCCTTCGCCCATTACTGCTGCCCACTGCGACGACCAAACCGTCGTCGAGCAGTGTGCAGACAATTAACGATCACTGGATCCAACACAAAATTTAATGGGAAATTCCACAGTATTATTTGGTGAACAATGAAACTCGTAGATCAATCAGCTGCATACCTTAACTTTGGCATCCAGTGTTAGTAGTAAAGCTACATCGTAAGGATACAGGCCAACTGTTGAATGATAAATAAACATTACAAAATGAGTGTACAAAATCCCATCGCAAAACCTTCCGGTAAATCAATTACAACCAAAAAGTTCGTTAGAAAAATCATTTATTTCAAAACACAATGTTGTTGGGTGGTTAACAAGGAGGATTTGAGACAGGGGCAGCACAAGGTGCGAATCAAAGTTTCAATGCGATAGTTAAAAGCCTACAGAAGAGGTATTTTTCGACAATTCTATGTGGAGAGCTTCTGTTCGCTGGTCAGTAAACCGTTGATACCCGTTACCATTTATCATAGCTTGAAGGCGCACCAGGAGGAATAAAACATTACAAATGGGCATATATATGCGGGGCAAATGCACGTGTGGAACCAGTCTCTTCTATGTGCGTGATACAAATATAACTCTATATGAGGCCATTCTGCTGGATTTACCAATAACTTACAATTTTACATTCTGCAGCCGTTTGGGTAATGCGTGCACAATACGGATTATGAGCAGAATGGTGTAGATCCTCAGAGGTTTTGTGAGTGTGCAACAGTACAAACGCCAGAGTTGGTATGGACAAATAGTGGAGGTAAAACAAAATGTTTAGAGAAAACTGTTTTCGAGAGAAGTCTGAAAGCGGCTAGATGTTTCCTGGGCCACGTTTAAGAAGTCATCAGATGGCACACAATGTTCGAAGATAGACGGTGTGTTTGATAGCGTTAAGCAGCTCTCCAAGCTCTTTTTAAATCGCTAAGTGTTGTTACTGACCCTGATTTCATCAGGGTGTTTCTCCCGAACGTAGAAACCTTTTACGATATGGAGGTAAGCGCGCATCTTTTTCTAAGTTAGCAGGTTTGGCGATGTGGAGCATTTGGCTCTTACACTATATGGGAAGCTGTGTTGAAAATGAACAGCAAACTCTGTATTGATGGCGTTCGAATGGATTATTTTGCACGTGAGTGTGAGGTTCAGCTTTAGTCTTCTCAGGCAGGGTGAATCAGTACCAAGATTTTGACGGTGTTCTTCATGGATGAATGAAAATGAATACCCTGATAAGCCTTCAATGAATGACCGTTGGAGATTTTCAAACACAAGCCCGTCAGATTTGAGTAGATGGCAGTAAATAAAGCTGTTATAATCAAGGTAAGATCAAACACAAATGTCATCAACAGTCAACCCCGCAACCGGTAGACAGAATGCCCTTTTAATACAGCCTATTGTCCTTTTGGTTTGGGCTACCTGAAGGCGCATTTGCCAAGGAAAATTGAAGAAGTTTGAATATCGTATTCTAGGGTCTCCAACGGAGGTGGCGGCAACAATATTATGATTATCTGGTGAGGTAGAACAACGTCGATCAGGCCGTTAGCATACATGAAGAAAAGCGATGACCCAAGAATGTTTCCTTGAATCACTCTACTAGCCAGCGATTCAGATATTCCACGATTGATATACGAGTTTGAGGCAGAGGCCCAAGGTTCCCGGATCCAGTTAGTTATTCCTGGTCAGCGTCAAGCGGGCGTCTGTTGATTGAAAAGGCAGTCATTAGAAACAGGGTGTAGCAGCGTCCTTTGTTATTACAGTAAATAGCGCAAACAAAGTCAGGTTACCCGCACAAAAAAGTTCTTTCAAAATGAAAGTCAATTAATGTTTTGAGCCGATGGCCAGAACAGCAGCCAACAGCCTCTAGAGGAAGACTGCTCCAAGTGTTAATAACCCTTTAAGAAAAGAACTGCTGCCTAAGGAAGGTCCGAGGATGAAGCTGGAAAAGCTTCTTGTTATGTCCTCGCAGGCTGTCATTATTCGCTATGATGAAGAACTGTTCAACGAGATCAACTCCAAAGAAATGTGCAAGAATTAAATCACCACGGAGTTGTCGAAGTTCGAATGGATATAGATCAAGAATTTCAAGCCAGGACTCTTACGCGGCATTTCTTAGGCTGGTGACTAATTTGGTAGCGCACGCTGGACGCGCTCAACAGCCAATGTCTTTCTTCAGGCCAGCGTACGCGACCTGATTTGGATACTCCAGGGGCGGTCTCACATAAACCCAGTAAAACGTTTGAGATACCCCGTTGTCTATGCGGGGGAAAGTTCGCTTAATCATCCTAAGGACGGCAAATGCCTTTTTCGCCGACATCTCACGGCGATGAGCGAAAGATGAGTTAGACTTCAACCAGATGCTCAGATATTTCTCCAGATCGATTTTCATGATATCTACTGTGCCGACTGTACTGTGAATCACGAAGGCATTACCACGGTCTCCACCAAATAACATATGTGTGCATTTATTTTCATTTAGTGGGAGACTGCAATCGTCCGACCAACGGTTAATCGCGTCAAGATCTATCTGCAGCGCACTAGGATCAGTGATATTCCAGATTTTTAGGCCATCGGCGTATAGCAGGATGCTGCTGGAAATATTTCCCGGAAAGTCATTGATGTAGATCGGAAATAACGGAGGACCTTACAGTGACCCTAGAGGAACTCCCGCAGAAATGAGAGAGAGATGAAAGGTCTGATCCGGTTCTAACCCTAAACGTCCTATTATCGAAGAACGAAACGATCCAGCGAAGAACCTCTCCTAGAATAATATAGGCTTCCAATTTGTGTTTCAAGGGGCTGTGTGGGACACGGTCGAATGCTTTGGCAAAGTCAAAGATAGTGACATCTGAGATGAGGCCATGGTCTTTGGCTCCCGACTGACTATTTGTGAAAAAGAACATATTTGTTATGCACGATCTATCAGGAAGGAAGACATGTTGGGTGGATAAGAAGTAACTGAGGATAGCACGCGTTAATATGCGCCTCATTATCCTGCATGGAATGTTAGTAAGGCCTATTGGCCGATGGCTAGCCGGAGAGTGCCGGTCGTCTGTTTCAAATATGGGTGTATGTTCCTCCGACGAACGTTGAGTGACGCACGCGTAACCAACGACGCAAAATATCAGAATCAAGTCACGTCGCTGGAAACCGTGCGCCACTCAACGTTCGTCGGAAGAACGTACAATACTCAATTCATTTGCGTTCGTGGGATAAGATAAAATGGTTGGCCGCAATAGGTCGTCTAGGGTCCACACACCACGACAAGTACAAGCACAGGCGACCGACAGGCAATAACGAACCGACGAAATGCGATCGGATCGGTCCAATGTGTGTCTAAATAGCCGGTCTTCGGACGGACCGATCAGTCGGCATCAGTTTCACGGCGGCCCATAGGAAGGCCGTATTCACAGGGGGTGGGGATGGTGAGACGGGAAGACAACGATGTGAGCAGGTGAGTGAGGTTCAATAATTACGAGAGGCAGGATGGAGCAATTAGTAAAATTAGACGCGGGTTGTGGGAATAACAAGAACAGGTGTCTGGTCAGGTGAAGTCAAAGGGCAGAGTTCACCAGGGTCAATCGACAGGAATTTTGGCTCCCAAAAACGTTCTACAGTGGATGTGACCGTCGCCTACCTCCATGTACTGAGGAGAGTGCCAGTCCAGAGTGTCCGTTTAAACATCTTATAAGGATGCCCTACCGGACTATAAGCTGCTTTTTTGATAACTCTGTGATGGGTCTTGTCAGGAGCAACTACACCGTATGATTTGACTTTGGATAAAAGGTTTTCAACTTCAAGCACGAAAAACTCAGCGGTAACAAGTCGTGGTAGGAAGTTCTGCGGCGGTAAGATAGGGCACCGAACCGGCGGTGCGACATTGTAGACTGTCGAGTAATACTCTCTGAATAACTCGGCAACAACTACGGAGTCAGATGAAGTCTTCCCGTCAGGCAGTCGTAGAGAAAGAGCCGAGGGTTTATTCCTTCTTAGTCGTCGCATGTGCTTATATAAGAAGTTTTGTTTTCGTGGGCTATGAGGAGGACTTTTCCTTGTAGGAGTTTAGTGCGCTCACGGATTTCCCGCCTACACCTGTTTCTCACGATGCAAAACGTCCCTAGGTCCTCCGATTTCGCCTTGGTTCTGAACAATGTTCACTTATTTTGACTGTCTGGGTACGGCCTTTGGGGTAGGACAAAAGTCAGCTGTTCAGCGGGCCTTGTATATCAAGAGATGCAATTTTGATCAAGAGGCGCTTATGGGGACCGCGATCAAAAACTTTTGCCTAACCAGAAGTGTGATAACTGCCACATTTCCTGCGTCAGCGAACATATGATTTAAGAATTCCAACTGACCTGTCATGCAATGGCGCTTAATAAGAAAATCATGTTGCAAAAGCTTTGTGGGGTTCTGTAACATCATGAAGTCGACGATGGACATTTTTACTATCTTTTCAAACGTTCTCAAGCAGTTTGGTGTGTGGTTAACAAGACGACAGTTACCAACGATCAGTCTTGAACCGCTTTTGTAGCACCACATAACTGACATTTTACATTGGAGAGGGCAGGTGCCGGATAAAAGTGTTAATGTGAATAAATTAATTAAAATGATGGATACATCCTCACCTTCCGCATGATAAACAACGGTTGGATATCATCAGGTCCGAGACGGATTGACTGTTTATCGGTAGGTAACTGTGAGTGGATACTCCTAACATCAATCAGTACATTACTCAGAACACTAGCTGTTTTCGACGGAGCATTAACTGGTAATACTGCTTTCCCAGGCTAAACGAAGCAGCAAAATGAGAGTTGACGATTTCACACATTTCAACCGGGCAGTCGACAACCCTTTTACCTTCGAGATTAATAACTTCTATAGCAGGGTCCCTCATGAAGTTTCCCCGTCTTACCAACTGCATTAGTTTCATGCCTCCCTGCTCGTCACTGAGCGCCAGGTTTTCTTCGTTTATATGCTGCACCTGCGTTTTATGATTCATGTATTGGAACCTTTTGCTTATTCGCGTTACTATGGAAAACTCTAGTGTTCTTCTTTTCGTCGACCGAAGTATTTTATTGCCGTCAGTCTTCTTTGCAATAAGGATTCAACCTTGTACATATGAGCCGACCGGTTTTGATTTTATGGGAGTCAGAATGTGGATACAAGGTGAAATGTTCGTGAAACTCCTTGGTTGCTGCTCTTCGGGCCTGACGTTAGAAAGAACGTGTTTCAATTTAAGGATCTTAACAGGGAAAAGATGGTAGTTTAATGGGTAAGTTCGAGCGGATGGCAGAATATAATTGTCCGTTTGGTAGCCGTATTTAAATCAAACAGGCACGACGGTTTTATGGTCAACTCCAGAAAGTTTTTTTGAACGGATATCTCTACAGACTATATATCTGTTGAGAATACAGTGCCCAAAATACTCCTCTGTCTTGCGAGCGCTCAGATATGCTGGTGTCATCCATTCAGATGAATGTACTAAAGAAATTCGGCTTGTTTCGCTGGAGCCGACAGCGAAGTCCAGGTTACATTGTTTATCTTAAAGTCACTTCCTACTAGTTTGTGTTCGAAAGACATGATTGATATGATCTGTTGCCTCCATAAGGCCGATCAAATTATTGCTATTAGCATTAGGTGGTTGGTAGATGAATCTTATAAGTGACCCGCTAGAACCAATGGTAACTATTAATCACAGTGTCCTCGATTTTATAAAGACTACACTCGTCAAATGGTAGCGCCGAAAATTGTTGCTTTTTGGTAAACAACGCACCCACCACCTCGTACTGTAAGGTCTGTCCCTATACAGGCCTCCGAAGATAACTGATAAACGTACGTTATACCATTGTTTACTCCACGATTTTTCTTATGGCTTCAGGTAACCATGATGTTTTTATACGCTTATGTTAACTACTCGGCATGCATCGAAACCTTCCGAACAGATGCCGAATTGATAAAGCTTCGCTCGTCAATGACGCCTCAAAGCGATTATTTTTCCCACTTATCAGGAACGGTAATAACATAGGTGGCAAAGAAAAGGATATGAAATATATATTCCCGTCCAGCTGTTCACAAAAATGATCATGGTATGGACCAGTTTCCTCTCCTTAAACTACACTTCACCACACTCATAAGTTTCGGACCACATTTTGAGGTGACAGAAACGAACAAGGCAACGAGACCTAGAAGCACCACACACGGTACCGGAAAAAGATGTGTACTTTGTGGTTGAGGAATTTATTGAAAAATCCTTCCCAGGATGCCTCTGAAGCTTAAGTTTTCCATTTGGTCACTTTGTATATAATTCCCCTCTAATTTTGCGACTCAACCTTACTTGGTCACCATTACATATTGTCCTACCGGTTCGAAGGTTATTATATTACCCATTTGCTTCTAATTGGCGTGCTTCACCAGAGAACATTTTCAGCTACGCTTGAATTATCAGGGGGCTGGTGGGTTAACTTTGTACTTTCGCTTAGTAATTGTCATTTAATTTATTTACTTACGGCACGCATCTGCTGTTGGTACTGACTGCCGCAATTAAGGTATGTATCCGATTGTTTTGCACATTTAATTGTTCACCAAGTAGTACAGCAGAGTCGTCGATCAAATCGTGTTTCGAATTTGGCCGTTCTTATTGATGTGAACGTTTCTCGAAGACGGTCCAGTCTCAACATTATTCGACTTGTTGGCGCTGGAAGTGGAAATCTGTTGTCGGACAGTTGGGCCACATCCGTCAAGAATGCTGCAACGATCGAAGGCTGCGAAGGATACGCCATTGCAGAAGCGATCTCCATAGTTTGATGGCATTGGTATTCGCTGTGGTACAAATGGGTATATGTTTTTGTATTTTGAGGCTAGTTTTCGAAGTAAAGTCAATTCCCAGTCAGCTTTTAAGATTGTCAGGCTTAAGGAAACGTATTTGGTCAGTTACTTAGTGTTGGCGAAGGATTTAGGGCAAGCTGCGGAACATATGTTGTTGGCCATAGAGCATCATAAGGAACCTGAAAACGTACGGCTTAATTTGGGGCCGGGTCGACATCAGAGACCATTGTTGGTTGAATCACAAAGTTCTGCAAACGTATGTGTTGAGCAGTGCTTGATGAATCTTCGGAAACCAGCATGTTTATCCTCCGTAAGTCTCAGAGGATTCCTAACGAAATTAACTCCAAGCACATTTGCCGAATTTCAGTCATTTGTCAGAAGTCGAATTGACCTATTTTAACGGCGGCCCAATTAGCTACCGCAAGTTCACGAAGCAATCTGTGTATCATGTTGATTGTAGAGCAGCAGCCTACGCTGAGCGAGAGCTTTACTCTTTATATTATTGTTGAGGAAAAAGGTCACGAAGCACGTGAAGACTGTATAATTTTGTCATCATGGACGGCATACATAAGTATCACAGAGACAACGCAGGGGCCTAATTGACAGCCGTATCATCTCGTAAGATTTCCAATCGCCGGTTTGTTGAGGAGCATTGAAACTGTTCAAACCACGGCCGATGGACTGACACGGTTGCCCGTTCGCATGGAAAACTGTATTGTTGCTCCCGAACGGGTGCACTGTGAAGGTGATTTGAATTCATTGAGTACACTTGAACAGCTCGCAAGGGTACAAACCGAAGCTTGCCCAGCCCACTCAGCTCACTTCACAACGCACGAGAGTGGTGCAATACATGTCCAGGCAAATTGCATGGAGCAGTCGTGGTGCCCCTAATAAAATCATTCCAAGTGTAACTAGAAAGCCGAAGAAAAAGAAGAACCTGGTAGAGACTCCGAATTTAGCCACCACAAATTATGGTCTTGCAAGTTATGGCTTGTGTGGATTTGGAAACAGTACTGAAGGACGTCCGGGTTCATCAAGCTTGATGTACCCAGTAGGTAGTCTTGTGCAAGCCGATTGGGTGTGTGTTTCTTGTTCTTTAATGTGTCATGTAGGCCTCTGGACTGTCGAACATGAAGCCCATGTTGCAAAAGCGGTTGCTGAGTGCGGCATTACCGTTTGCTGCACAACCCTGAGATCCCTCGTCCAAAAACACTGAAGTCTGTGTGACGACAAGCTCCGGTAACAAATGTATACTACTTAGGGTCGTTCCGGTGAGTGTGGAACCTAGAACGGGTTTTACCAGAAGTTGTGCCTTTCTTGGCAGCGATTCAGATACAACCCTTGTCACACAAAGTTTTGTTGATAGACCTCAAATTGCTGCAGTTCAGTCGTGCCTGAATCTCACAGCACTCGCTGGCACACCCACTTCTACTTTAGCCAAGGCGAAGCCCAATTTGTTTCTGTTGAAACCGTTGGGGTTGACGAGGACTATACTACAAAGAATTTGGCGTTTGGGCCCATAGCACCCTCACGAGTTGTGAGGGTGTTGAGGAGAGGTTAGCATACTAATTGGATGTGATGGGTACTTCGCCAAAGACAGTTAATGTGATTAAACTCCTACTTGACTGAATGGCTTATGGTCCACTGGGTAGACAAATGCTAAATCTTGTGTATCCGTGGACTGTACTCTTTAAGGAGGTTCTCTTATTTTGGAGCACCTCAATCTTCTGTACAACCAGGGATTTAATAGCACGGCAATTTTTACAGAAGCCCATTCCCAGAAAGATAGGTATGGTGTGAAGATTATTGAGAATTTTGTTTGTCTACATAACGGTCATTCCGAATTTCCGTTGCCATGGAAAGCCGCGGATGTTCTTTTGCCTTCCAATAGAATAGTGACCATTGATCGTCTGAAGGTTCTACGAAACCACTCGTCGTGTGCTGAAGAACTAAACTAAGGGGTTACTATTTTACTACAGTCTCACATAAGCAGAAGGCACATCGAAGATGCGCCTGTGAATATTGAGCTTTACCAGCTTTTTAGAAGATGGCATATGCCACACCACCTCGTGTGCCGTTTCAAGAAACCTGACGAGGTTTATGTGGTACTTGACTGCGTGGCAAGATATCGCTCCACCTCTCTGAACGATAGACTATTATAAATACCGGGCCGCAGCCCTCAATTTGTAAATGTGTTGCTGAAGATCAGAATTTGAATGGCTGAGGCTACGGTGGATGATAAGGAAGAATCTTCGCAAGTAAGTGTGCCCAGAGCAGACCGTAACGCCCTGAAGATAGCTCGACTGCCTCAGAGTCGAACCCAAGGAATATCGGATGGCGGTGCGCAGGTTTGTGGCTACCTTATTCTCTTCTTGTGCCAATTTTGCGTTGAGGAAAGCCGCGTGGACGTTTAAACGTATGCATGAGGAGAGCGCATGCCAAACGGTTCACCTGGAACTTTGCGTTGACGTCTGTCTGTCGTCATTGCCAGATGCATCCACAACTGCCATCTTTGTCCAAAGTCTAGCCTCGTTGCTATCTAGGGCAGAATTTTGTCGAACCATCCGAGTGTCAAATAACCATGAAGTCGTTGATGGTTTTGGTTCTGAGCGCTCTATGATCGTGAGATTGAAGTTAGGATGTCGTCCCAACATACTCTGTGTATCAAGCGGGGCGCCGGTGGGGACCAAATTATCGTGAACGTTAAACTATCCGAGAAATCGGCCACAATGAGTGGCGACCCATCCGTCATCTAGACCTGTATGACCCTTGGGTTAGTTGGCTTATGGCTTCTATGGAAAAGGTAATGTTGCAAGAGTTGTGCCGCAAAACGTTAGGGAGGAACGACCCACTCAATAGAGAGAATTGCCCGGATTAACAAATGTAAAAAACTTGGTGAATTGCGGGCTCACAGGTGCGTAAGATCCAATGAATTTGCGGAAAGTGCCTCTGAGCTGCATGCACAGATGTAGTACGGTCGTCTACGCTCGTTTTTCTGACGGCGGTGCTAGGCGCATTTGCGTACTGCTACCTTTGAAAGGCCGAATGGCGCATTTCAGAACAGTTTCCACCCCTCAGCCCGAGCTGGCCACAGGCTTGCTGGCCGTTTGTATGGCTAAAATGACAGACTTATGTTTGAATGTTTCTCTCAAGAACATGAATGTTTGGCCATATTGGATTGGCGTGCAGTATTATATAAAATTGTGACCTAAACTATGCTACTAACTTGGCGAGGTGGTCGGGCTTGTGTGTTGTTTTGATCCGGCGGACTATGCTGACTAGGACTGCGGTCCTTCCAGCTACAACCCTGTAGGACGAGTCAAAGGGGAGCAGTCAGACGACAAGCAGTTACACTCAGGGGGATTGTATGTCGCACTAGTGATCGCGCAGTTGTTAAGTAGTGAGGCACGATCCTTTGAGCATAAAGCGTAATTATCTTTATGTTTGCGGCACTGCTGTCTACCGTATCAAGAACAAGGGAGATAGAAACGAACCCTCGAACAAAGAGCAACCGGGTCATCCGACCTATGACCCTGACGGCCGGCGTATTTTCCAATACGGCCGAAAAACATCTGATATCTCGCAAAACCCCGATGTCAATCCGACTACATCTACTGCACACAGCAGTGGTCAGAATGAGACATCAACGTCTTATTCACTGCGCCCTCGAGCTAGACAAACCCCTCACTGCCAAGTGAGTCATACTCTTGAGTCATTGGCTTCCGGGTGGGATCCCCCAAGAAAACTCTATCTCCTGTTGTCTCGCAGGTCAGACTTTTGAGTCAGATACTCGGGCTGGGATCCCTCAAGTCAACTCCCTTCCGCGGCATAAATGACCGGGAAGTACCAGAAGTTATCGTTCCCTTGACAGTGACATTATTAACCGATCTCGACTTTCTCCTACTGTTTTACCCCCTAGTTTTTCTGCCCTCCATATGCCGTCGGCGATATTAGTTTTCTGAGACCAAGACAACTGAT